>VXBA01005118.1:91011-105796 GCA_013399895.1 Serilophus lunatus | reverse complement strand
CCAGGGGCTGGCAGTTGGCTACCACCAGAGAGAGAAGAAGGAAGTGGCTCTCCCTTCCCACTGCTTGTCTTTGGCCAGCCTGCCTGGCCTTTGAAAGCAGTTCCCTTATTTCTTTTTTTTCTTTTCCCTTTTCATGGCTTTTGTTGGGTGCTTTTTCTGTGTTAAGTTTGGAGTTCCCTTAAACTGTTGTCTTTCTTTTGGTTGAGCTCCAGACAAATAAAGTGTTTCTCTGTTGTTACATTCTGTTCAGTCTTCTCGTCACTGTTGAGCTAGACCTTAATTAAAACAGTGGTGCTTAAACCACCACATTTAGTTTATAGTCACATAAAATTAACTTATCATTCTAATATCCAACATTTAGTCTCATTTGTACTTTCATTTTGCTTATGGGAATTTAATAAAAACCTCAGTTACAGATTGTAACAATGAGGAACAAACAAGGTGCTCAAAGCTTTGGCTCAGTTCCAGAGAGTCAATATCACTAGTGTACGTGAAACCTGGTGCAATGAGACCTGTGACTGAAGTGCCCTATTAGATGGTTACTGGCTCTTCAGGAGGGGTAGACAGAGCAGAAGAGGCAGAGAGATGGCACTGTGTCTAGTAGAAGGATTAGAACATAATGAGCTCATAGTTGATAATGGCACAGCTGAGAGCCTCTGGGTGAGAATGAAAGGGCAAAAAAGTAATGTGAATGTAATTGTGGAAATCTACTATAGACCTCCCAGCCAGGATAGTGATGCCTATTAATTATTCTTTGAGAAAATAAGAGACACTTCCAAGTCAATTGCCTTTGTCCTTACGAGGGATTTCAACTTGTCAGAAATTAACGGGGAGAACCAAACTGCTGGTACAACATGAACCAGAAGATTCCTAAAAAAACTCATTGACTATAGAACAGGTCCCTCCTTGATCTTCTGCTTGTCAACAGAGTGGATCTTGTGATGGAAGTGGAAATTGGTGGCCATCTCGGTCACTGTGACCATGAAGCAATCATGATAATTGATGTAAACTTTTTGAATTTCAGTAAAGCCTTCAATACTGTCTCTCATTGTCTCCATCTTGACAAAATGTCCAGCATACAGCTGGAAAACATATCATGTGGTAGATGAACAATTGGCTCATGGATCAAGCACGGAGAGTAATTCTGAATGGGGTCACACCAAACTGGTGACCTGTCACTAATGCAGTTCCACAAGGCTCCGTTTTAGGCCCTGTGCTCTTCAACATCTTCATAAATGACTTGGATGCAGGACTGGAAGGGATACTAAAAAAGTTTACAGACAATGCAAAACTGAGAGGAGCTGTTGACTCCCTCAGAGGCAGGGAGGCTCTGCAGACAGACCTTGGCAAAGCAGAGGACTGGGCAATCACCAACCAGACAAAGCCCAACAAGGGAAAGTGTCAGATTCCGCACCTGGGATGGGGCAACCCTGGATGCCCTGGACATACAAACTGAGGAATGAGATCCTGGAAAGCAGTGCCACTAAAAGGGACCTGGGGGGCCTGGTTGATGGCAAGTTGAATATGAGTCAGCAGTGCCCTGGCAGTCAGGAGGGCCCATTGTATCCTGAGGGGCATCAGGCAAAGCATCGCTAGCTGGTCGAAGGAGGTGATTTTCCTCCTCTGCTCTGCAATGGTGAGGCCACACCTTGAATATTGTGTGCAGTTCTGGGCACCATAATATCAGAAAGATATTAAGCTCTTAGAGATTGTCCAATGGAGAGCAATGACGATCCTGAAGGGCCTTGAGGGGAAACGATGTGAGAGAGGCTGAGGTCATTTGGTCTGTTCAGTCTGGTGAAGAGCAGACTGAGGGAAGACCTCTTGGAGTCTACAGCTTCTTTATGAGGGGAAGAGAAGGGGCAGGCACTGATGTCTTCTCTGTGGAAATCCGAGGAAATGGCTTGAAATTGTGTTGGGGAGGTTTAGGTTGGACGGGGGAAAAAGATTTTTTACCCAGAGGGTGTTTGAGCACTGGAACAGTCTCCTCAGCGAAGTGGTCACAGCACCAAGCCTGACAGAATTCAAGAGGCATTTGGACAATACTCTCAGGCACATGTGTCTCTTGGGGGTGTTCCTGTGTAGGGCCAGGAGTTAGACTCAATGAGCTTTGTGGGTCCCTTCCAACTCAGCATATTCTCTGATTCTGTGAATGACAAAGGAGTGCAGTGATTACACACAATCACCAGTAGATAGTGCATAAATTAAGATTAGTAAATTAACCAATGTGGGCAATGTTGTGGAGATGTTGAATGTAGACTGCCTGGTAGTAAAGAGGGAGATGAGACCTTCTTTCTTCACCTGGGAGCCTCTCATCTGCAGGAAGTTGTCCTCCTAAGTAACTTCAACCACACTAATAATATTCAAAAGAGTAGTGTGGTGGGGTACAAACAATCCAATTTCTGAAGTGTGTTGATGTCAGCTTCCTTGCTCTGGTCATTAAGGTGCTGATAGATGGAGATACCCTGCTGAACTGCATACTTTGAGGAAGGAAGATCTTGTTGGGAATGTAGACATCAACAGCAGTCTAGGCTGCAGTAACCATGAGGAGTTGAGTGTGGGATCCTTAGAGGAGGCAGCCCCACAAACAGCCTGGATAAATGATGAATTAGGTAGATTTAGGGACAGGGCAAGAGGCAATGAGTGCTAAGTGAAATGAAGGCAATTCCACTTGAAATTAAAAACAAATCAAAACCAAAAACACACATCCCACATCTTCATTGGCATTACACTGATAAAACACCAGCACTGATTTTCCACATCTCCACCTTGGAAATACCAAAATCTGTCAAGGGGAGGCATGAAGCAGCCTGGTCTGGCTGACCCTGTGACAACAGAGGGGCTTAGACAAGGCAACCTCCATAAATGCCTGACCTGCCTCAGCTTCTCCATAACTGTAATACAAATAGGGAAACCTTTTCCATAGTAAGACAAGACACTTCTGGAAATCAAAAGTTTTCTTAAATGGATCTGACTTCAAGGGATCACTTTAAGCATAATTTGTTGAAAGTACAAACTTACGCAGTTTTGTAGGAGAACAGGATTACAATCTTTACTTACTAATAAGCTCTAATGGATTTCCATAAACCAGCATGGAAAATTGCTTCTTAACAATGTCAGAACTGTAAATGTCTGAAACAACAAGTTTCTTCTTGAGGTAGAGTGGTTAAAAATTACAGATGAAGGAATCCTTTAATGGCTCCACTCCCAACCTCTTCCATTTGTATCAAGTTGCATATTCTCCCTTGAGTAATGTCTACTGGCATAGACTGGACTGTGGAAAAAAATATACTTTTAGTATGAATGACTCAAAATTAACAGAGTTAAGAGTTTCTGAATTCAGCATGAAAACACATTATGTCAAGAACTAGTGACAAATCGTACTTCTCCAATGTCAAATGGATTGAGTAATGTCTGGAAAGACTATGATCGAAAATGAGCATCTGGACATGTCAAAACATTTTAAATATCCTTTCCAGAGTGTGCAAAAATAAAGTTAACTATTCATTTAAAATATTCTTCTCATACTCTCATGAAATTATTACTTACCCAATTGCAAACATTTTCATTTTTAAATGAGAATGGTCCCAGCAGACAAAAGTTATTTGGTACAATAACTTGAGGGAAGAGATATGAAGTAAACACTTTTTTCTACCTGATTTTGTAGTGGAACAGAGATATTTCTAACATTGAAATCAGGACACTTTCTTTCTAGATGCGTTTGTTATTTGCTTGCTGGAACGTTACTGAATATTACACATGTCAGTAGAATCTGGACAAAAAATATTGTTTATCTCCCTCGAAGTACCCATACACTGATGAAAGCTAAATTATCTTTGATCAAGTGGAGCCTAAGCTGAAATAAAGGAAATAAAAATTTGTGCAATTGTAGTTCACACATGTACAAACAACATGGAGAAAACCTATTACGGGTTTCCAGGAATGCAGTTCAAGTTCCAGCTTTCAAATATTAGTGTTTTACACACCAGATGCTCAGCACCTTCTGAGAGCACCCATTCCTGTTTCAGAAAACAGTGTTGGCATACTCTTGGATGGCTTCACGATGAGTCCAGGAGACTCCTGGTGCCGCCCATGCCCTTGGGAGTACAATCATATAATCAACCTTAATATTCTTCTATAGTTTTAATTCCATAACACCTGCAGATCCAGTCTAAATAGCTTAAGGTTTTCAGAGCTATCTGCATAACTAGTGAAAAAACAGCTTACAATGGTTGACATGATTTCAAGAAATAAGACAGATTTTTATTTTTTTTTTAAAAAAAAGCATCAACATTTTTAGTTTTGCAGTTCTATTCTGTTGACTGCTGGCATCCTAGCAAAAATAAAAATCTCTAATCTCCCTTTTTCCCTCTGTAACAACAAAAGCACATTTTTGTTGCCACAGGCACAAGCCACAGGAGTTGTAAGTATTATAAATTAACTGATTGTTAATTCCTCCAAAAGCTGTGTTTTAAACATCTTGCTGCTCTATAAGCAATCTGCAAGTATATCAAGAGCACTTTTGCTATGCAGAAACTTCCACAAACATCTCATTATCTCTTCACTCTTTCCCATTCTCTCATGAGTATATTTGGAAAAGGCATGTCAAGCAAATGCCAAGCACATAAGAAGTATATACACTGATCCCTCATATAAACTAGTTTTTAATCTGAAAAAGTGTGAAAGACCCAATACTAACATTCCTTTTAACAAAATATCAAACACTCTGGTCTACAGTAACCCTTCTCCCCTCCAAAATCAAGTTCTTTTGCAATTTTGATACATGAGGCAAAGCTGAAACAAAATGCTATTGCTATCAAGTTTCAATCAGCAAGATGTTTACTGCATTGTCAGATTCTCAAATGCAAAAACAAACAAACAAATTCCAAGCCAAATGTTTAGGATTTTAAGACTGCATCTGGGAAAAGACTCACATTTTTGTGATTCACTTTCACAGATTTAAGTTCTATTCTAGAAGAACATTGAAATATTTGTCTGTAAGCTTCAAATAGTTCAACTCATTAAAAATACAATCAATTTTCCCTTCCTGAATCTTTTTTTTCGTTTCCAGTTTTAAGATTCAGAGTTTTCATTTTATAGCAGTGAACAAAACGCAGAACATTATAAAACATACATGGAACACTGGCTTATAGGAAGAAATTATTTAAAGAGCTTCTGTTCTTTATCTTCCCTCACAAGAATGTTTATATGAAACTGAATTATTATAAGGGTACTGAAAAAAATCTTTCATGCAAGATGGAATTAAACCTTGGGATCTGTTCCCATAGGCAGACACCAAGGACATAAGAAAGGGCTAGATGCTTACATAAACTTGGAAAACATCAAGGACAAGCATTTTGGAAGAGGTATTAAAACATACTCCCCAGAGCTTAAGCAAAACTATAACTATCAGTAATCAAGACAATCCCTTGTCTGCAAGTTTCTTACGCTCTCATCTGAAGCAGCTGGCACTGATAGCTCTCAGATGTGGGATGTTACACTAGATGGATGATGTATATAATCCAGTATAACAGTCTCTGCATTCCAGTATCACTGTATAGAGGTTCCATGCAGAACCTGAAAGTTTCCATTGTAACCTTTTGCACTGCCTTGTCCCACAACAGATACAACACAAAGCAGATCTTATAAACCTGATGTTATGAAGCACAAAGGTGTAATGTTATCACTTAAATCAATTATTATGCCCTTTGTACACATTCGTTGTTTAAAAGAGGTTCTCATTATGACGAGCAATTGTGAAAGCAAGGGCTCATTAATCAAGATTTATTCACTATGTCAAAACTAATAGAAAAATCCAACTATTTTCTAGAACTCTTTGAGAGTCTGTGCTTGCAGCAAGAATTGACAAAAAACCTTTTTTCTTCTTTTCTTTTTCTATTTTTTTTAAATACCAAATATTTAGAATCAACACTTCAACCCAATGTCAATTTTAAAACTTTAGGCTACAATTTTAACTGATGTGACTCGGCATATCCGTACTTACCTGACTAGAGCCATCACAATCCCAAAGGATCAATAAGAAACTCAGAAGGTGGATAGGCCCTGCCCCATCTGAATTATAAGGATGATTGAAGGGCATAATTCCTAACATGTGCTTGCCTGTGCTCTTTTTAAAGACAAAACACCAGCCTATCATTTCACACTCATACACCAGCTGTAATGGTGACTCTTAGACTGCTTCACAGTCCTTGACAGCCCCCTGAGTTACAGGAAAGGAGTGTTTGGGGCAGAGATAAAAAAGGATTTTCCACATCTGTCAAGGTGGTGGTGAAAACCATGGGTGGTAAAAAAAGTCCTGTGTACCCAGAGAAGAAAACCCAATCTGGAGTGAAGTCTAAATGTAGTTCTCTGTTTGACTTAGCATAGCTGAAAATACCTCTGGTACCTGTTCTGGGCTTCTAAAAGTATCCAACTGGACAACATGTCCAGTACAAAGCTGGAAAACATATCATATGGTGGGTGAGCAACTGGCTCACAGGTCAAGCGCAGTGGTTAATAGTGAATGAGGTTGCATCAGACTGGTGACCTGTCACTAATGCAGTTCCACAGGGCTCCGTTTTAGGCCCTGTGCTCTTCAACATCTTCATAAATGACTTGGATGCAGGACTGGAAGGGATACTAAAAAAGTTTACAGACAATGCAAAACTGAGAGGAGCTGTTGACTCCCTCAGAGGCAGGGAGGCTCTGCAGACAGACCTTGGCAAAGCAGAGGACTGGGCAATCACCAACCAGACAAAGCCCAACAAGGGAAAGTGTCAGATTCCGCACCTGGGATGGGGCAACCCTGGATGCCCTGGACATACAAACTGAGGAATGAGATCCTGGAAAGCAGTGCCACTAAAAGGGACCTGGGGGGCCTGGTTGATGGCAAGTTGAATATGAGTCAGCAGTGCCCTGGCAGTCAGGAGGGCCCATTGTGTCCTGAGGGGCATCAGGCAAAGCATCGCTAGCTGGTCGAAGGAGGTGATTTTCCTCCTCTGCTCTGCAATGGTGAGGCCACACCTTGAATATTGTGTGCAGTTCTGGGCACCATAATATCAGAAAGATATTAAGCTCTTAGAGATTTTCCTGATGCCTCGGGGGTTTTCCTTATATTTTGAGGAGATTTAAATTTAATTGTGTAGCTTGAATTATGAGTTTTTCTTGTGACGCCTATTCCTGAAAGTTTACATTCTTTTCTATAGATAAGGTGGTAACAAGACCAAATACAAGCCTAAGACTCCTGGACCTGCTTGAAGGAAGTTGAATACGAGGTGGGTCCAGGGAACTAGACGGATTCTCTTTGGGTACTTTAGGGACATAGGTGTTGGACGAACTTCAATTGGGTGTTTGTGTGGGTGATTGCATTGGAAGGTTGTAAATGTAAGGAGTTTGTTGTTTTGCCCTCTCTTGAATCACGTGAGTTCTCTNTTACATTCTTTTCTATAGATAAGGTGGTAACAAGACCAAATACAAGCCTAAGACTCCTGGACCTGCTTGAAGGAAGTTGAATACGAGGTGGGTCCAGGGAACTAGACGGATTCTCTTTGGGTACTTTAGGGACATAGGTGTTAGACGAACTTCAATTGGGTGTTTGTGTGGGTGATTGCATTGGAAGGTTGTAAATGTAAGGAGTTTGTTGTTTTGCCCTCTCTTGAATCACGTGAGTTCTCTTTTCACCTCTGTTAATTTGTGTTGTGGCTTTTATTCCCTATTTTGAGTCCAGGCAAGCCCAAAGGAGGACAACAAAGATGGCGAATCACCTTGAAGAGATGCCATATGGT
Source organism: Serilophus lunatus (assembly GCA_013399895.1). Lineage (NCBI taxonomy): Eukaryota > Metazoa > Chordata > Aves > Passeriformes > Eurylaimidae > Serilophus > Serilophus lunatus. Next base: position 98,012 of record VXBA01005118.1, on the reverse strand, counting down.
GAGTGACAGAGGTCACATGGTCTGTTCAGTCTGGAGAATAGCAGACTGAGGGAAGACCTCATTGGAATCTACAACTTCCTTATGAGGGGAAGAAAAAGGGCAAACAATGGTTTGAAGTTGTGTCAGGGGAGGTTTACGTTGGATAGTAGAAAAAGATTTTTCACCCAGAGGGTGTTTGGGAACCAGGAAACTGATCATAGCATCGAGGCTGACAAAATTCAAGAGGCATTTGGACAACGCTCTTAGGCACATGCTGTGACTCTTGGGGGTGATCCTATGTAGGGCCAGGAGTTGGACTCAGTGAACCTTGTGGGTCCCTTCCAACTCAGCATATTCTGTGATTCTCTCATTCTGTGATTTATCTGAGGCTGCAATGATTTTTGATAGCCTAATAAAGGTTTCCTTGCCTACTTTAATGATACCAGTATTTTCTAATCCCTTAACAGAACTCTGTAAAAAACTCTGAAATATGCAACATTCTGAAGCACATCTAGTATGATCCTAAAATTGAAATCCATATTTGGTGAACTTAATTGAAAGCCTTGCCTTTTTCAGTGACATGTACCTTCTGTCAGCAGCAAAAGAAAAGGTGGAAGTCTCTCACAATACAGTATTATTCAGAGATATCCAATATGGCTTATCCTGTCCTCAGTAATATTAGACACCTCAGGATGTAGATCGACTATAAAGCATTCCTTAGGACAATTGCCAAGACCAGCAGCTGCTTTTCAAATAGAAAATTAAGGTTATTCCAGACTTTCCCTTAGTCATTCAGTAACAAGTTGCTTAGCACTGTGTGGCAGGGGGCCACACAGTTAAGTGAGATGCCTGGGAGAGAAAGAAAGCATGTTAAAATGCCGGGAGTTTAAACAATTCCTCAGAGATAAGGAAGAAGCTGCACACATATAAAAACAGGCAGCTGTGAAATAAATGTCACTATTTTTCATCAGGGGCCAAACAGTTCTCCTCAGGCTGTGGGGATGGGCTCTGCAACATGTGAATGCTAGGATCTGATGGGGGACAGGGTGGTGCAGAGATTGCTGTAAGGTAGAGATCCCTCTGCACTTGGGATCATTTGATTAAGTCCATTAAGCTGAACATTTAGTGTCTTTTTATATTAGTGTTTTAGGTAGTGCCAGGAGAACACCACCACTTCTCACCAGTAAATTCACCATGGCAAGAACGGTCCTAGAGGACACACAATAGTTTCTTTGAGGGAAAAACTAGACTAGCAAATGCATTCCAGGAAGTCAACTTATGCAGTGCAGCCTCTCCTCTACACCCTGCCTGAAGGAAAATCCCCCAGGCACATAGTCAGTGGGCCTCTGCACCACCACTCTCTTTGCTGGTCTTCTCTTCCTATGTTGCAGTACTTGCAGCTGCTGAAACTTGTCACGCATCAGCAGTCCAGGCAGGTAATAAGAATTTACAGAAGACTTTGGTCGACAAAAGGCTAGTCCTCATTCACCATTGTCAGCTCTGATTACTACATTATCATCAGTATCAGCAACTGAGACAAGAAGGTATGAGCAATGATTTATTTTTGCTAGTTATGAGTAGTCCATACCTGCCCATTGACTGACTCTCAAGGAAGGCTTGTGCTGCTTCACAGCCTGCAGTGTCATACTGTTTAAAATTCAGTTTTAGCCATCATCTAAAAATGTACCTCATTCACCCCACCCATTCTGCAGGGCAAGGCAGAGTCAACTTTTTCATCCGTTTCTCCCCAACATCATTTCAATAGGTCTGGTGCAACAGCATGATGTTTTTGCTACAGTTTTCAAAAATCTCAAAGAGATGTTTAGATTTTAAAACAATGTGGTCATTTAGGAAAACAACAGTTCTTTTTATATTTTTATAATATTTTTCTTTTACACATATTTCCCTTCAAAAACAATCAGTACCAAGCATAAATCAGCTGTCAATATCCATTTAAAGATATCCTACTTGAGAATATGTGGATGTCTAAAGTATTTACACAAAAAATATCTTTATCTTTTACACAATAATAATTTCTGTCTTCCCTTTTTTTATGCCTTTTCCTCTTCCATCGCAAAATACAGACCATGAGGTTCACATAGGGTTTCAGTTGAAACCAACTGGGGAAAAGCTGAATAAACCAATCACAGCAGAAAATAATAAAGAGGAAGCCCATATCTACCAGTGTTAATTTTAAGGGTGCTGTTTTTATGAGACAAAACTGATCAGCTGCATAAAGTGCATGACAGTGCAGACAGCCTCCAAGGGCCCAGCCAGCAGTTTGCAAAGCCCTACAATGGCAAAACAGAGTATAGGGAAAGACAGATTCTGACTCCAGTAAGCACAGTGACTGATGATGGCACCCCTATTTTTTCCTAATTATTAATACTGTAGCTTACCACCATCACTATATCCCATTGTTGACACATATACCTCTGGCTTTTATTAGAAGGTGCCAACACAGCCTCCCTTCCAAGGTCTCCCCATTGAAGCAGGAAAAGTGACTAGAAATATCTCTTCCACACTTGGTCTGATATCTATCCTTTTCAAACCTGCGGTGAGTCACAGGTATAGAAAGGGCCTTCTGTAATTTTTTTCCTCTGCATCCTCCAGAAGACAGTACCACAAGAGCCTGCACCATTCCCCATCTTGCTGCAAGATGGTAACCAAACTTGCTCAGGGATGCTCCTTGGCACGAGATGAGGGCAGCTGCAGGTGCATGGACATCGAGAAAGTCAGCAGAGAGAGGTTATTCCAATTCCAGCTGATCCCAGGCCGGCTGAAAAGGCAAAGCAGTGACAATGGCATTGAGATCCAGCCCAAATCACTGTTAGTATCAAATACAGACCAGATGGTGCATCTTCCTGGAGCAGGATGATGCTGTGCCCCTTCTTCAACCAGCATTCAACCCAAAATTAGAAAACTCTTTACTTTAATATGGCTGTGTTTCCATGGTTGCATCTTCTTAAATATAAACATTTCATGCTTTAAAGACTTAAGGAATGATCATGTTACACAGACAGTCTTCTTTTATAGAAACCCCATAAAATACCAGTATGTTTAGTTCTGCCTAGCTGTCCTGCTTCTACTTTGAAATAGCCAACAATCTCTACCTAGCATTCATCTTCTCTCCCACAGGGCCTGGCCTAAAAATGGGCTCATCAGAAAAATAAAGTACAGATTATTTTTCCAGAAAAAAATGTTAGTTATGTATCCTTTCTATCAGTTCCATTAGGTTTTCTTACTCCCTCTATCCACCTTGCTTTCTCCCTGCCTCCCTCCCTCTTTTCAAGAGCAATTTTTAAAGCAGTAAATGGCACAATTCCAGGGGTTATGTTACTGCCAAAAATTAATCTAAAAAACAAGAGGAAGGCTGTGAGCAGGAGGGTTAAAAAAAAAGAAGAGAGTGGGGAATGCATTCCCCATGCATTTGGGATCCTAGGTCTTGGCCATATAACTAATAGGATTTTACCTTAAAAATGGCTCCCCGTCCTCTGTCTCCCATGTCCACCAGCCGTGGCTGATTCACTGAGCTTTTCCCTTTTTCTGCTACAAGCTGTAAAACTCTACTTCTGCAATGCAGCTTGCTAGTTTGTAGGGTAGTGATGAAGTCTAGTGTAAAAGCTGGCTAACACACTACTATTAGGTTTTACATGCTATTTGTTTATGGCAGCAAGATTGTGGTTGAGAAGTCGTGTGGAAAACTAGCTTTTAAGAAAAAGATTTTGGAAAAAAAAGAAACTGAATGTGTTTATAGAAGTGTTGATTCTACCACTACATAGTGAAGTGGGTACTTCCAACAAAATTACTTTTGTTTCTTTTTACAGCCTTGTCCTCACATCCACTAAAAATGAGCACCTTTCATGACATCTCTCTGGGACATGCCTGAAAATAGTAGGCAGAAGTTAGCCCTGGCCATGGCCTCACCTGAGCCTGGGAAATGTCCAGCACACCAGGGCAGACCCACACCACTGACTTTGCAGGGTGTCCCTGACATCATTAGTGGCAACATATTAGGAAGATGCTCTGTACCCTTGCTGACCTTCTCTGGCTCTTTTCTAGTTCTGCTGCACCCTGAATAATATGACAGAACTAAAACAATTGACATTTATGGATTTATGTGAATGGCAAAATTTTGCTTTCTGGCTTTTGTCCCCTAGTAACTGCTAACATTTTATATGTTTCTTCAATCTCTGTTGAGCTGATATCATCTTGGATCTATTGCATACCCATGATCTTAATCCTGAGTTGTAATGATCGATTCAGAAATCTTTGTTTAAGCAGTAAATTTAAGACCATTTCCCCCTATTTGTATCACCTTATTTTTGCCTTGAATATCATCCAGTTGGTCCTTCTACAGCTCTTCACAGATGTCCCTCATCTTTGACAGTTTAATTCAGTGTCATCAGAAAACTTTAAGTTGCTGCTCACTCAGTATAAAAGGTCCCACCACAGATCACCATTTAATCCATCTGCTGATGTGAACTTGGTCCAAGAATTGGTGATTTATTCATACATGCTATTTTTTACCTTTTGTCAATTACTTATCCACCTAAGGATCTTCTGTCTCGCGTTATGTTCCTTAGAAGTTTTTGATGAAAAGAGTCTGTCAAAAGTCTCTAGAAAATCTAACAGTAATTGGTCAACTGAATGCCTCTTACCCATGTGCCTATAAGCCTCTTTTGAGAATGCTGTCAGCTTTGTATGGGTGAACTTCCTTTTACAAAGGCCACGTTGACCCTGTCTAGTCTAGAAATTGCTCAAGCATCTACCAGTTTTATTAAATGTGTCCCACTGGTAAACCTCTCTATGCTCTTGGAAAGTTAAGAAATCAAGGGGCCTTTGAACACATTTAAGTTCAGTAAATTAGTTTTCCAAATCCAGAGTTGGCAATAAGGACCAAGACTCATGTTCTTATGGCAAAGTACTCTTAGTTTAACATCTTTTGTACTTCCAGATGAGTCTTCAAAGCCTTCCTACTTCTGCCACAGCACTCCAGCACAGAAAGGAGGAATGGCTGGCCAACATACAGTTCCCAGGTGGTTTAAAGGATAAACTCTATCCAGTAACTTGCAGAATGAACAGCAGGTATTTATATCATGAGCTCCTTGAGAATGTGTCCTAGAAAAAAAAAAATCAAAACCAAGTTGCCAAGTTCTACATTGGTACTTTCCAGGTAAGTATAAGATGTAACCTCACTCTTGAGTGTTGCAATTGTCTAATCACTAGTGATACTTGTAAATGTTGCAGCACAACATGCTCATTGTAACATACTAGCAATAATTAAATGCAAAACAGGGAAACTGGCTTTCCACTTGATCTTCTTGAAGCACTGCCAGATGTCTAGATTGACCACAGATGGCCTGCAAATCTTTTCTGAAGTCAGATTTCTGTGCAATAGTTCTTCACATAGCAACAAGAAAATATTTTTCTGTCAGTAGAAAAAAGACGGATACAAGATGGATTCAAAATGAGACCAGAGTCCCTCAACATAAGGATTTCTTCCTTAAATCTACCTACTAAGAAAGAACCAGAGTAGTTTGCTGCCTCCAAAGAGAAAAATGGCTCCAAAAAGTGTATTCTGACACGGACTGATCTACAGAATTAGAGTAAAACTGAGCTTTTCCAAAGGGCGTGCCTGATGTTAAACTTAATGTTTTGGGTCATTGTAGCAATCTCGGCCTTTTAGCACACTTGAAAACCAGATGCTTTTGAACATTACAAAATCCAGAGAAGTGACATAAATTGTAGATACACTTCTTTCATAAACATTTAAATTCCCTCTTTTTTCTTCAATTCTCTGTATCAGTCCCCCTTTCCCCTCTGTATCCATCAGGCCCCATCTCTTTCCCTTGGTGAGCTGAGTCTGTGATCTAAGGGATCTGTGCTGCAGAACACAAGACCACAAACAGCATTTCTAACTTTCCAACATGAGATCCAGGACATTTCAAAAGCACAAAAATCACACTCTCCAAATCACTTTCACCCTCAGCCTCAGAAATTACATCTTCACTGTTTCTGAGAAAAGCAGCTGTTCTAGGACATCATTCCCATGAAAGAGCCACTGCCTCAGCTGACTCTGCCAAGTCCTTTGAGGATCCTGGACATTACCACTGAGACATTGAGTACAACTTCATATTTCACAGGGAGTCAATGTAATGAGTAAAAAATCATGACACAAAAGGAGGATTGCTCCACACAAAAGCTTATTTCTAGGTGTAATTTGTACTGCTACCTGAAGGCACAGTCCTGATGCAGCACTGATTTCTGGGTAAAAGGAGGCACCAGCAATCACAGCTAGAAGAAATATTGGAGAATATTCCTGCTGTTTCTGTCCTGAGTCCCTTAGCAGAAGATTTCAGGAGGTGGCTGTGTCCCAAAAGCAGAAATTTGGGGAATAAAAAAATAAGGACATAGCATCTGGAATGTCTTCACAGTATTCTCCTCTTCCCATCTGTGTTACCTCCCTTTCTCCACTGTTACTAACAGCCAGGTGCTAGTTCTAACTGTGTGAGAGGAAATGGTAGGAAGTTATGTGTCCTATATTTTAAGAGCATGGTTGGCCAGACACAGCAAAATTATTTCCCCAAATGTAATTGTAATGGAGTACACTGGCTTCTAGCTATTCCTCCATTTGCTTTTGAAGAGCACTTGGGATACAATTTGTGTCGCAACTACTGATTACTGAGTATTTTAAGAGACAGTGATTATATCACAGAGCATTTTCTGTATGTATTCTGTACACTGTCCAGTCTTACAGTGAAAGGATCCTTGAAGATTATTTTTCTTATCATCCTCCTTTGAATTCTGCAGCATTCTTCTTCAAAACAAGTGTGGTGGTTTAAGCACCACTGTTTTAACTTAGGGCTAGCTCAACAGTGACGAGAAGACTGAACAGAATGTAACAACAGAGAAACACTTTATTTGTCTGGAGCTCGACTAAAGAAAAACACAGTTTAAGGGAACTCCAGACTTAACACAGAATTAAACCCAACAAAAAAAACATGCAAAAGGGAAAAAAA
>VXBA01005118.1:75425-90052 GCA_013399895.1 Serilophus lunatus | reverse complement strand
CTAAGAACCCCCCAGCATCCCCCTGTACCCCCCTCCCCTTTCAACCCCCTACAACAAGTGACAAACCTATTTTATTCATCGTCACACTGACATAGAAAGGAGACAAATTAGCCACAGCATAGCTGTTTTGCTCTGAAATTTATGTCAGTGGTACTTACAATACCTGTACATGAGAAAGCTGTAAAATAGGGGACTCATAGGATGCCTAATAAAATTTTTCTAATATATATCAAAGTAGAATTGTGGACTCTTAAAACATTTGCTTTTAAGCCACTATCCCCTCCTCCCCCACCCCCCTCCCTTCCCCCAAGAAAAAAACAAAACACCGCCACCAACAAAAATAGGAACCGTGGCAGGCATCAGCACCTAGAAGAAAAATAGAGAGCAAACTGACTGGAATTCCATAAAGCAGCTTCAGAACTGGCTGTCTGTCCTGAGGACAATAAGAATCAAGGTGAGAAGTGGTCCTAAAGAGAACATGACCTGGGATGACTTTCATTTTATATGCCTTATTTCCCAGGCATTTCAAAACAACTCAAACATTGCTACTAGCATGTCTTCAATCCTGCCAGAAATAATTTTACCTGCTTAATATTTGCTTCTATAGAAAATGAACCATGTTACTAATGCTCCCTTCCTTGTTTGCTTGTGTGTGTTTTATTTTTAATGTTATAAATGCCTTCTGCAGATTTGTAGCACAAGGAGATAGAAGTAGCAATAAGGTGTGGTGTAACCACTTTAAAAGTGCTTTCTGTTTATACAGGTTTTTATTTTCCTGTGGTATTGCCAACCAAGCATCAAAGAGCAGACAGAAATAGCTCTGCTCCTTGAATTCTCAGCATGTTCCTCCCTGCCTCATTACAGACTTAGTTGAAGGATGTGATAAAGCTGAGCTGACCTGCTTCTATTTCATCCATCAGCACAGGCACAACTGGAAACAAGCCTTTCCAGAGTAATGTCAGCACCTTCATCAATAGCAAATGTAAACTATGTAAGGGCAGAAGGCAAAACACCAAAAAGCCTTATTTGATGTCCAGGAAAACACTATTTGGTATTTGAGAAACTCCTTTGTCTCTCTTTCAGTGCCCTTTACCACATATACTGCAGTTGTTAGCAGTACACACTAGTGCATTCTGAAAACTGGACTCACATGTATACCCATTATGCCTGTGCCAGTGTTTGCAGAAAAGTTATTTTATGCACTGATGTTGGAAACATGACGAAGGTTTGAGAGCTGGGCTAGATCCTTTGCTGGGATAAGTGCCTGAAGTCAATGGCAAGGCACTGCTGAGCATCAGCTGAGCCCGGGATACAGCAATACTTCAAATTAAAGATGTCAACACCAATGCTCTCTTTCTCACACACATGTAAATTCATGCAGAAGCATTCATGCTTTTAATTTTCACCTGTTTAACAGTCTTTCTTAAAAGTCATAGCATCCATCCTATCATCTCCAGGGAAGAGGGATTTTAGCAGAGGTTTTGACACCCTGCACTCAGCCTTTCAGAGCCATAGGAAACCATGCAGAGATCCAGAAGTTGAGAGCCCAAAAGCACTGATCTGCAGCCAAGCATAAGGAATAAGGCAGGAAGAAAACAAAGTTAAAGGACTCATTTGAGGCTTTGGAGGTTCAGACTGCTTCTCAGGACAGGTTTTGCCCCTGTAACTCATGGACTGTGGTGCAGAATCCAGTTCATAACGTCTCCACTGCCCTTGTCCAGATGAGTCTGTGAGAGAGACAGATGTGTGAAGTGTAGATAAGGCTTTTTCAACTATCCTATTGAAGGCTCATTCTCCATGTTAGCTAGGAATCCCACAGCACTTGAGTCAGCCCTGTGCCAAGGTTTAGAATAGGATACCATCACTCCATTGGATCATCCTGTAGAATGAGGCAGCAAACCACCACTTTGAAGTATATTTCCTTTCATGTAAAGTTTTCATTGTGTTTCTTAATGGACACTATTTCTTTCCGGATGAGATTTCCTTCTTTATATTCAATGATGGTATGGTGTGAACAACAGAAATCAGCTGCACAGATCTTCTTAAATCTCACCATCAGAATACATAATAATCAACTGAGGCAAAGCTAAGTTGTTTTCACCCGAACTGAAAACTCAGTAAATTTTTAGCATCGGCTCTGAGGCCCTGTAGAGAGCCCTGGCCAGATTTCTAGACACTATCATTTGGAGGCATACAATGCATTTTTCAGCTGAGCTGGGCTGACAGCAATATAAACATTAGCAGAAATTCTGAAGATATCCAGTGGCTGTGCTGGATAGTACCTATATCGTACAGATATGAAAATACATAAAAAAGTGGCATGTAAACACACAGAAAGCAAGTGCAAATGTTAAGAGTATATTTCAAAGGTATGTGCTGTGCGTAGGCAACCAGTGTAACCAATAACTGACTGCAGAATTTGGTAAACAAAATGAACCACAAGCGATAAACTGGGAGAAATCCATAATTTTCTTGAATCACACTCAACAGCACTCAGAGTGTGTTACCATAACTCCGCCACTTTTAATTCTGACAGCCATGATTTATTTATTTTAGGAACTAACTGCATATTTGGAAGGGGGACTCCATTGTGACAAATTATTTCTTACTTTGGAAGATCCAATGAGCTGCAACTCAAATGAAATCATAAATTCTTGCATGGCAATTGTAATTCCAAGGAGAGGGCAGTCCTTAAACATGTGTGCATGATGCAAATCCAACGCATACTACACAGTGAAGTTTGCAGAGAGGCATAATTTGTTTCACAAGTTAAAAAAAAAAAATAAACTTGTTCCTCAATAGCTACAAGAGCTATTATGAAAGTTCAAAACCAACAGTAATGCTTTTTATGACAAACTTATAAATCAAGAAAAAAGACTTAGATAATAGTAAAGGTCTTAATTGTATGTTTTTAAACTTACAGGCAAGCTTTTCTTCATATACAGCTTTAGTTTAAATACCATAGCTCATACGAAGCCTGTATTCTCTTTTCCCTTGTCTCCTTCCATTCCAGTCCAAGTGACATACTTCAGATAACGCTGTGCTTGCCACAAGGGCTGAAACACATGGCAAAGTCTTACAAAAGCCATCAGTCCACACTGGATTTCAACACTTGGATCACTTACTAGGATGATTATGTGTAAAAGTACCATGACAGTACTCTAGCACTGTCCACACACAGATTTCAAGTAAGAGTTTCCCCAGATATCTCTTTTAAAAAGAAGCTTAAAAAAGGAGATAACTAAACAGGTAATTTGTGTCAAGAGAAAAATGTATTGCAAATTCCATGTCATATACTGAAATAATTTCTTTCTTTTAAAGGTATTTCTGAAATTGTTTTTCTGTGGGAAACATAATAGGTCTCCTTCACTTTCACCAGGCCACTCTGTCAGTTCGAAGGAAGACAAAATTGACTACATGGATTTTCAAAAATCAAACACTAAGACATTGCAGAGAGCAGCATGATTTATGATGGAATAAAATACCTGTGGATCTGAGCAGACTACTGAATATAGAAAGTTGGTTTCAGTCGATATTAGATGTCAATGTTCAGTTTGTTTCAGATTGTCTTCCAACATTTAAGTGAAAACAGGTAATACTGGACACCAGCAGCTTTGCAATGACAAAGAAATATTTCATATACATGGGCGATAAAAAAACAACAAAGGAAAGATAATTACTACATGACATGGAGTAAAAATAAGAGAGTTAGAAGTTAGAAGCGGGAATGGAGGATTTATCTTCACAGCCAGATTAAATAATATCAGATCATGGCAAGAATTCTCTTATTCCATCAGACATCATGGCTATCTTTTTCCATTAATGTAGTGGATGGTAAATCTTATTAAAGATTTGGAGAAGGACACAGCAGTTCCATATGTTTTCTGAAGTAAAGGAGTAACTCAATAAAGGAGTTATCAAGGTAATCATTGTATGTCCGGTCAAAGAGAAGTGACTATTCATCACCTTAAGAGCAATGGCTACTCAGGCAAAGGTTGTTGATTGATATCCAGAACAATACGGAGTTTCATATGGTTGCAAAATGCTTTTTTAGAGCTTCATCTCCTAGAAGGACGGGGAGCTTTTGCTGAAGGCAAATGTCTCAAAATATGGGGTTGGTGGGTTCAAAAGTAAGATTCAGGTGCAAATTTCAGAGTCAAAGGAGAATGGTACTTTGAGTTTGCAACTCAATAAAGTACTTCAAAATTTTACTCAGGGAATTTCTTATTCCCGATAAGGTAAAGGATCTGGAAAAAAAGACAGAACATGGTCTATATCCATGGTGTGCATATATATATGTGGATGACAGCATTTTCTGGGAGTGACTGATAAAGGAGACAGATAAATATCATGAACATTCCTAGTATTTTACATTTTTCATAACTCAGGATAACCTGGAAATCAAGAAGGACAGCTAACCTAGTCAAACAAGAAAAAATAGGTGAGCTTCAGTTGAAAGTAATGGAAATACTTTGTTCCACAACACTGAAACGTAAACGTCACAGGACTGCGCTCTTTCACAGCATCCTAGATGTTGCCTACTGCCATTTTTAACCATTTGTGAAACTCCAGAACACTCTGAGGCCACAACAATTTATGGCAATAACCCATCTTATCTGTCTATAACTCTGTAATGTACTATTACCTTGCTGCTGCTCCTGGCTACTGCTCCATCTTGGTGTAAGAGAAGAACCAGCTTCTCTCAGATTATTCCTGGTCTTGGATCCAGGCTCTGGGTGCAGCCCTGGAGTAGCAAAGGGGCTGGGAGGGACAGATCTATATCCAGATTCGCATCTCATTTTCGCAGGCATTTGTGACTGCAAGCATACAGATTGTGTATATTCATACATCCCCAAAAACACTCGTAAGGATAAATACAGTGACACAGCTGCAAAAAGCATCTCCTAATTATCATCAGTCAGTATGATAGCATGTGCTTTTTTTTATCAGTATGCCCAAAGCCATGACCTGTCCCCTGGGAAATTTTGGGTCTCCTTTCCTACAGGAAAGAAGATCACTTGAGCCAATGAGGACTGAATAGCTAACCTCGGAACAATGCTTTAAGCTAAACAATTCAATTCTTCAAAAGCATGACTTTTTCCCCCATTTCATGACAACCTTTGACCTCATGTCTGGAGCTGATGGATGAGGTGAGACAGAGCCATAAGAGAAGACCTGAGGATAGTTGCCAGTGTGCCTCATGAACAGGCAAGGTTTCCTGAGATGGAAATAAGAAGTATTTCAAATCAAGAAAAATAAACATCAGAAGAATCAGTTGTGCAGTGACTCACATAAAATATGAATGTGGCCAAGGTTTGCAAGTCCAAAGGGAATCCAACTTTGTGAGCTTACTGCAGAAGAATGCAGGCTGCAGCCCCAAGGTCTTATAAAAACACTGAAATGAAAGAGTAAAGCCCTTTCCAAGCACACAGAGAACACTACATTAAGGGTTGCAGCCCATGACTTTTCAGGCAGTTCTCCAGTACCAAGATGCTGATTGATAGTTACTGTCTGTAGTGACCTCTTCATTTGTCTATCATAGGCAGAAGACTGGAGAAGTGAAGAGTGTTCCCTGGCAAGTGCTAAAGTAAGAGTTTAGTATATGGAAAAGAAATCTCTCCTGGTATTTATTTTGGCAGGAATAGTTTCAGCAGGCACCGTTACAGTCCCATCCACTTGCAAAGCAAAGCAAAGCTCACATATTATTAAAACTCCAGGGTTGATTGCTTTCCACACAGCAATGTTATTGAAGCTAACAGAATGCAGGAAAAGCCATTTGGTCAGCAAAGATTTTTTCAACAAAAAATACAATAACATTTTCTCTGAGTAGTGCAAGTTTGTTGTGTTCGAGCAAGTGGGGGGACAGGGTTCCCTTAAATGGCAGTGCTGGGCATTCAAAGTTGAAGCCCCACATCTTTATTCACCCGGCACTGGAGCTACCAGCAGCTGTGCTTTCTCATTGCCAGACCTTGCACAAGTGAGCAGGGAGTCTGGGAGAGGCAAATGACCCTCGTCTAGCACTAGATCTGCACTTCATGATAAGGTTGCTTGAAATGTTGCTGAAACATGGCAGTTAATTCTCTGCCTATTAAAGGGGGCTACAAGGGTAAGAATACCTTATCTAGACATTTTAACCCAGTTTTGTGCCTATTAGAGTTTTTAACCCAGTTTTGTGCCTATTAGAGTGAAGTGGCAACAAAGGCACATGTTTCTGCAACTCTCTTGTGACTGGGATCGCTGGTTATCCATCCTACTTCTAGTCCCAAGTAGCAGGTAGCAGGTCATGGATGCCGATGTAGGCTATGAATGAATCCCCAATGCAGGCCTGCATAGTTCTTTGCAAACCTCTCTGGGATCTCACTCTGGACCTCTAGGCTTCACCATACTCTAATGGAGATGGGTCAGAGAAGTTTCCATGAATGGAGGAAAGTCTCCGTTCAGTTTTGCACAACCCATCTGCCCCAGACCTCCTCTCAGACTGAGGTAGCCGTCTAAGGGGGGAGCAGTTTTTGCTTCCAAGTCGTCCAGCATGCGGAGTTCTCTGCTCACAGACTAAGCTGCTGACCTTGGAACCCAGAAATAGCCATTCCATATAAAAACATGCACCTCACTCACAAGATCTATTATTTACCCTGTTATGTTGCCTTTCTTTCATGTCAGTTAAATTATGCCTCATTGGCTGATTATCCTGTAGTATCATACGTGGCGCAGTGTTAGTGAAACGGTGGCATAAAAGAAAAATATTCATTACTTGTGAATGAAAAAATTACAGTCTTTCTTAGTCAAACTTACCACAATATTTATTTACCAATGTCAAATACTAAAGTTTTGCCTTTCTCCTGAAACATATTCTTCACTCTGTGTATACAGAACTGTATTATTTTACATGCCTTGAAGCCAGAATATGTTGTGTTATTTTAGTTTTTGACAACTTGTAGAGATAAAATGAGAGCAAATAATTGGTTCTCATGTGTTAGTATACACTTACCCTCAGAGAGCTCAGTCTTCCTCTTTTGAATGGAAAAATCAAAATCAGAACCACTGACCTAGAGTTTTTTGCACTTTAGACCTATAATTAGTAAGAACTCAAAACATCCATCTCTCAAGTGTGCAAATAAAAGCCACTTTTGTGAAGTATATTTACCCATGTCTATTCCAAACAGTAACGGGCCGAACTATCTCCTTAGCAGTTGTTCAAGTTGACATCAAGAGCTGATGAAATCTATAATCCTTCTACTGGTTATATACAGCCATCAAGGTTTGGGAACACTTGATATTTATATATCTTGCTTTATCATTATCCTTCTGTTTACTGCAGAGTTACTTGTGATTCACACTTGAAACAAACTATACAGCCAGTCCTGTAGGCACAGCCATGTTCCTTCTGCACATATCATTATCTGACACCAACAGACACCACTGAAGATACATGCTCTGCTGGATGTCGTAGTAGAGACGCTTCTGTTAGTTTTGTGAACAGCTTCATGCTTATAAATGTACACATGTTGGACTTCTATCACACAAACAAAAAAAATCGTTCAGGTTTTTTTCAGCTACACATTGAGCAATGTGTTACCCAGCAGTTTGCTATGGAGAGATCAGATTCAGCATCTTTCAGACTGCATTACTGGACCACTACTTGCTTCCCAGTGAGACTTACCCCTTTCTAGTGCACCGAGAGCTGCCTTACATTAGGAAATATTTTGCAGGTGTCACTGAGAGCCAGGATTCACTCTGCACAGGAAGTCTGGGAGTAGGTGTATAAATCTAACAAAAACATCTCTTTGTACTTAGTGGATGCTGCAATTTACTGTCACTTTTGTGCTTATGAAACTTGAAAAGATAAAGGTAAGGCAAGGCCAACTTTTTCATACTAATCATTGAACAGAACCAAATCTTTCAAAAATCATACCACTACAAAACCATGACCATCTTTGTCAAACTAATCGAAAAGTTTGCTGAAGAGCTATTTTCACTGGTGGTTTACACTCACTACACCTCCCAGTCTCCTATTAATAAAACAAACAAGAAAAAAAGAAAACCAAACAGAACCTAGCAAGTCAAGTGATCTCAAGTCCCTTGAGTTGAGGAACAGAGATGCATGTTAGAAATAGTTATCCAAGCAGTACTTCAGCCTAATATTTCTTTATTCCCAGCACAATTACAGAGTTTCCAGATGAACATAGCAAAGAAAACATTTCCATGTATTAGGATTCACATAAGTAGTATGGATTTCCTGTACTACCTTCTCACAGGTATTACAAATAAAACCAGACAATTTCTTTGCAGGTGGCAAATGAACTTTATTGTTTGCTAAAATACATGTTGCAATTATTTATTTAAAAATATCAATAATTTGTATTTTTTCATTGGCCCTTCCTACTTCTATCTACTCCTACTTCCCTCCAAAAGAAGAATTTTTTTTCTTTCCCATCAATGTTCTTCCTATAATACTTCATAGTAATAGGCATGGCACCCACACTGACCTCACTTCTAACTTAGAAGCACTTGGAAATATTTATGTCTTTAATAGTGCTGAGGTGCCTGGTTTGGCAGAGAGGGTCTCACGTGAGAGAAAGAATTCTTCTTACAAATTTAGGATAAAAATGGTTTTGTACTTTAGAGAGCTAAAGAAAGCAGAGCTGTTTATTCCTATATTTCTCCCTTTAAAAAAAAAAAAAAAAAAGCCTTAAATGGATGACATTTTATAGAGAAGTTGGTCTGATCACAAAGTCGCCAAACCTGGAAGAATGTTTTCATAATACAATTATAATAGGCACATTGGAAGAATATAGAATTTTCTCTGACCTAAACTGGGCCACGTCCAAGAAATTTTATATTTTCCTTTCTCATATGCCAAAACAATGATAGGACAATACTAATCCTTCTTGTTGAGTTGTTCACAACTCTTGGAATTGCCCCTATTCCGGTCCTTCAGAAAAAGAAGGAACTAACCTATGCTTAATAACGAAGCCTTCCCACAGATGGCTCCCAGGATATCTTATGCTGTTGTTCAGTACAGAGAGAATGACATCACCAGAGATATTTTCTGGTTAAATCACAGCATATCATGATCCTAGTATGGGCTCTCCTTACACACAAGTCAACATAGCAGAAAGATGACCAAGGCTAGGCATTTTTGCATCTACTAGAGGGCCTCTTGAGGCCCTATTTCCTGATTGGGCTTCCCAGTGTTTTGATTTCTCCTTGTTACTACTTCAGCCCTGCAAAGTGTCACTCATCTACACTGCTTGCCTATGTGAAGACCTACACAATGAAGTCACAATCAGTGAGGAAGGTGGTCACTGCTGTCACAGTGTGAGTTTTTGAGGCTTGTGCCATGATGGTGCCACAGGTTTCATTCTCTTCACCTTTTAAACTCAATCAACCAAACTAAAGACTGTTCTAGGGCCTTCTTGTGTCAAGCAAAATTGACATATTCCTTCTTCTGCAAGCCATGACCACGCCCTCCTCCCATGGCCACATTTGCCCAGCATTTTTCTGGGTGGAACGGGGCTTGGGGGCAATGCCAGTACCCTTCAAAAACCAAGTCCTCTATCCCCAGACCTCTGACCGGGGCCATTTGCAGTCTGCCTTTGCCTCAGACTTCAAATGCCCTGTTCCGCTCCACGCACATATCTGCAGCCTACATATCAAAGCCTGAGTACTGAGACTGCCTACCTTCCCCACTTTTGTCTACTAGTATTGCTTATAAATATTTACCCCTTGTCCTTGTTGAAATCTCTCCCTGTGAGGGAAGGAAGAAATCTTCACCTTCCTATCTTGGCCATAACCAAACAGACTCCTTTTCAGAATGGATTTCTTCAGACTACAAAGATCTATGCGCTTCATCTGATTAGTCATATCAGAAAACAGCATGCAGAGTCCCCTGGAGCATAACCCCTATGGCACAACTCCTGCTTCCTGCTGTGCCTGTCTCCTTCCTGATGCTCATGCTGACAAGAAGTTAGAAGAAATAATTAACTTCAAACAAGTAGAATAAAAAAACCCAAAAGACAGCACTAAGCCAGGGATGATCCCTCTTAGCAATCTGTTTGTTGCCTGATGCTCAAGTGTACCAGAAATAGCAGAGAATTGGAAGGAAAGGAAACAAACAACAACAAAAAGATAAAGATATGATGCCAGACAATAAGATTATTCTACCTATTGTCAGAATTGTTCCTTGTGGGCAGAAAAAGCTGACAAAGAAGCTAATCTTCA
This sequence comes from Serilophus lunatus, assembly GCA_013399895.1. Classification (NCBI taxonomy): domain Eukaryota; kingdom Metazoa; phylum Chordata; class Aves; order Passeriformes; family Eurylaimidae; genus Serilophus; species Serilophus lunatus. Next base: position 79,831 of record VXBA01005118.1, on the reverse strand, counting down.
GTGAGAAGGTTAGAAAAACAGCATTAAAAAATTTACATAAAAATATCTTCCTTCTCAACGTTCAAAATAAAGTACACAAATTCCACTGTAAATAAAAAGGGTATTTATAGAAGGAAACTAAATTATAAGTCAGGTATATAAAAATTTTGTAGAATGACAAAAGGACATAAATCAGTGGCATGGAGAGCTCGAGACAGTAGGAAGATTTCTAAGAGGGCTAGGAATAAAAGGAATCTCAGGAACAGGAGCATTCCAGACCTAGACAAAAATTCAGTTATTGTTAGTAAAATACAAAGCACAGAAACATGCTGTATAACTTCATCCTTTAGCTGAAAAAAAAGCACCAGAGACAAATTTCCCTCCTTCACAAGGAATACTTTCCACAATATAAATACATTTCACAAAACAAAACAACAACAAAAAAACAAAAACCACAAACCCACAAAAAAAACAAAGTGAGGTTAAACTGCGACTGTAACAAGCTACATTTAATACACAAAACCAAAAACAGATATGAATAACTCGCGTCCAAAACCTGTACAAGAGGTTTGCATGAAGCATTCATGCTCAAGCATTGAGATGTTTTAGAATGATAGAAATTCTATACCAAATCCTGGACAAAAAATTAAGTGCTGCAGGAGAGGACCAATAAAAGGGTGTCTTGAGTAGTCAGATAAATGTCAGCAGGTGTTGGGAAAGCAGAATAGTTCAGTGGTGGCAGGTCGCACCTACACTGCACCTGGTTGGTGATGCATAGCATCCTATTGTGAAGAAAAGGGAGGCACTGGTGCCCACCAGCTTCTAGAGAAACTCCACATCCCTGCCACCAAAGCCAATGCCAGATTTATGCTACACTTATCAAGGACAGCTAAACTAAGAAGTATGTAATAAAGCATCATCCTAATTGGAACTGAGGTTTTTGCAATAGCTTTTTGCACAATTAACATTACCAGGTAAAAGTATAATGAAGCCTAGAAGGATGGTAGTGAATTAAAATTTGGGCTAACACAAAATTTTGGCAAGACCAGATTGCCACTGAATTTAGATCATTTGGGAAGGTACATTGAAAAGACAATGTTTAGTTCAAGACAGTCAGCTGTACACTCATCCACCTAGGAATAAAATGAGACAGAAGTCATACTGAGAGTCTACACTGGAAACAGCAGCTGAAAAGGATTCATTCTCCTGCTGACTAATCAAGTGAATGGGTTTCCAATTCAACACTGTGGTCAACAAGTGTGGTCCTTGGATATATTAAATGATGGGATTTTGAGAAGAATCAGAACAGTCTCTTCTGGCTTTATAATATATGAAACTTTCAACACCAAAGGCAAACGGAGCTTCCATTATGGACATAAAAATCCAAATGAACTCACGAAATTTTAAAACAAAATTAATTTAGGCTCAGGCCACTAATTTACAGATACTGAAAATATATGGCCCCATCTGCAGAGCTTTTAGATCAACAACGGTCTTCCAGTTTATGATAGTAGAACATTTATTTTAAAGAATGCAAAAATAAGTAAAGAGAAGACATGTGATAGGAAAAGTTGAGCTTCTTATCAGGAAAAAAGAAACAAACCTTTTTCAGACAGTGAAAGTCATTAAAATGGATTACACATTGAGCATGTGAAAAAGACATTTAAGACTAGACAAGTTTTTTTAGAAATATATGTGGGCAAACAGTCAGAAGTTACTGGAAAAAATAAAGGCGAGTGTGACACTTCCCCCACCACCCCAAATTTCTCTCTTATATGATCTACAAATCATTAGGTCAGATGTAAATATCAGCTACATATACTATACATAGAGGATATATATATAGGCCAAGACCCACACTACCTGTAAGGATAACTCTGATTCTAGGAATAATTTTCCAGGCAAGTAGAAACCTGTAAAAATTACAATAGAACTAAAAAAGAAGAAATTAAATGAGAGGAGTTTATTATGGAAAGAAAATGTAGAAATTACAGCTGCAGCTACCAAGAAAGGAAGGCAGGAGGAGGGAAGAAGAACGGAGGTCAAATTCCTTCATGTACCAAGCACATTCAAGATAAGGAAGTGAAATAATATCCAAGGCGATAAGAAGAGTATGTAAACATCATATGAAAATCAAATCTGCTGACTCCAGACTTCCAGAAAGTATTGGTGTGACCTGAAAATAACATGTGAGAGAAGCAAATGCCAGGGCTGATACTTCAGGAAACAGAGAGTGTTAAGGAGTCAGAATATTCCATTCTCAAGGGCTGAGCTTCTTCTCCCCCTGCCACCTCAGAAGCTGCTTAGCCAAGCTTCCCTCACAAAGGGCTCTCCAGTGGCTTTACTGGAAAACACGAGGCTGATGAGCCTCAGCACACATAGGGTTGTTGTGTCAGGAGTAGAATCTCTTGCAGACACCAGCAATAAAGTACTGAGCAGCCTGCAGCAAATCAACTGAACGCTAATCCTCATTCTGGAGCATATTCTTTGTGCTAGATGCTTTTAAGGCCTCATGTGCAAGGAGAGGAAGATTATTTTACTCAACTGGATTCTCCTTGTGCTCCAGAAGGCAGTATTTCATTGTCATATGGACATTTTTCATGGGATAAAGAGGACAGGGAAAAGTCTAATGATGTACTACCTGTACTGGGTAAAAAAAAAAAAAAAAAAAAAAAAAAAAAAAAAAAAAGAGCAGGATAAAGAACTTTTTCTATGGAGCTTGAGTAGTGACCACAGAGCAGACGCTGACAGTCAAAGCACAGTGACAGTTATCTTCAGTGGTATTGAGTCCACATCAAGATTTTGCCTTACAGTACAGAAGTTGACACATCTACATGATCATGGTCTCTCTAAAGTCCTGAGGAGATTTGCCGTGAGGGTCAAGAATTTGCTGCTCATTTCCAAATGCCTTTTCACTGTCAGGGAATGATTAATGTAGAATAACCATTCCTCTTCCCAGTGTTGTCCAGAGGTTAAAAATGAAGTAAAACACAAGCCAAGTGGAGTCTGAATGCAAAACTTTGCATAAAACATACTCACTGGGGCTGTGGTTTCTCAAATAGTTCTGGGTTAAGCCACAACAGATATGCCTGAATCATCATTTTTCTTATTTGTTTCTCATGTAGCTTTCTAAAACCTCTTCTACAAAATGTCGTGCAATTCGCAAGTTCTTCCAAATCTTGATACCCTTAGTTCAAAACCAGAACCTAGCTTCTCTGCTGATAAAGCAAACAGAAAGTTGTGAACCTCCCTAAAAAACAAAACAAAACAAAAAAAACCCACCAAAAAACCAACCAACCAAACAAAAACAGTGAATTTGGCCGATTTCCACTAACAAAGATTTTTAGTATATGGACCATTGTCCACTTATGCCAATATTCACAAAAATGCCAAAGGCAAGATGTTCAACACTATTTAGTTCCCTCTGAAGTCAAAGGCTAATCTTCTAGCCCTAGAGATCACAAAGATTTACTTCTCTATAATTTATTTAATCTTCCTATTTATAGATAAACAGGTTATGTGAAAAGAAAGGACTCTTCACAGGCTATACTGTACATAAGTTTGTAATTAACACTCCTCATCAGTATTAAATGGTCCAAGCAGGTCAAATTGAGTCCAAAATATCACTCACTAAAAACACAGTATTCCCAAGCCTGCATTTTAAACAGTGAAACCATTTATATCTTCACAGAGGAATAACTAAATATTACACAGGGTGGATGATCAGTCCAGAAGGAATACAAAAGCAGATTTCGTCCAATGAACTGTGTGTCATTTTTCTGTCTTTTAGTTTACTTCCTACTTCAACAGACACAAAAAAAAGTAAGATCTTAAATTTTCAATTAAAAACTTTAAGAAATTACTCATAACTTTTGTGATAAGATATTAAATAATTCTAGGCTGTCTTGCCAAAGGAACTACTGAATTTCAAACAAAAAATTCTGAGTTTGTCAATGCAAATATAAAGTAAACTGAAGAATATAAATAGCTGGTGAAAAATGTTCCATCTAAAGAGAAATGAACATGCTTAAAAAGGCGGGTTTTGCAGGGCATGTATTAATACCCAAATAACTTTCAGCCACTACAGACTATCTGCAAAGTGGATGGAAGATGGTTAACGGCTTTAGCAACTTTTAGACTTTCCACAAGTAAATAAAAACAACAAAAAATGCAGAGCAGCACACAGAGGGAATGAAGCGGAGACACTTTAAAGCATACCAAATCAGAAGCTGACATTTTAAAGAAAAACAGAGAAATCTAAAAAGGGGGGGAACTCCCTAGTTTTCCCAATGCTATCTAAGCCAAAATATCAGTGAAGGAAGAACTTAGAATACTGGGTTGAAATGAGAAATTTCAGTAAAGACAAAGCATCCAAAGCACTACATGAAGAAATGTCTCTAAAAAGCATAATAGTCCCACTATTAAAA
>VXBA01005118.1:57750-75385 GCA_013399895.1 Serilophus lunatus | reverse complement strand
AAAAAAAAAAAAAAGAGCTCAAACTGCTGAACAGCCCAAAACCAAGCCATGAGACCAAACATAATAACAAAATCCTCTTCACTATACCAAATCCTCAACTTTATAAAGTGTCTTACATAAAAAAATGTTATACATGTTCTTCTACAGTTTTCAAGAAAGAATTCCTTCCTTTCCTAGGTATATCTAAAAACAGATTAAGTGTCTTTAACTGAAGTAGTAGCACCACTCATGCAAGTCAAACAGCAATTTAACATAATTTTTGAAAGAAGGCAGAAAAAAAGATCAAAACCATAGTAAAATTATTTCATTCAGTTGTGTGAAACTGAAGAATCATTTATACCACAGTTTCCATATCTCTTAGATTATTTTCAGTGGCAGAAGGAGAAACACAAAATGCCAGCTGACAAACTTTATTCACAAAATGTCAAAAAAAGTAACCATAGGGAGAGTTAAGGGCATATCAGAGTTATATGGCACAACATTCCTGCAAAGCCAATTAGACTTTACTAACTTGATTTCTACACAGAGAAAAAAACATATTCCTTTAGCTGATTGGTCTTTTTTCCCTGGGGAAGAAATTAATTTCAATGAATACCAATTCATCTTAGAGGGTTTCATTGTTTAACTTGGGGGTTTTTTTGTATACAGAAGATATCTCTGTGTTAAAAAAAAAAAATAAAAATAAAAAAAAACTCATGTAGTTTCTCTTTTATTTGCAGTCTTTCTGAACAAAATGGAGATGCAGGCAACATGTAAAGCCTGGGAAGATTTCACCAACAAAGATAGGAAGAACTTGAAAGTCATCACTCTCATTAACAAGAGGTGAACTATAGCAGCCTGAATACTTAAAGATTTCAGGAAAGAAAATGATAGACAAAAGGAGATAGTTATCTCTACCATAAACACTCTCAAGTATAACATCACACCTGTGAAGACATTCACCATACTATAGGGAACAGGTCTTTTTAAGGAATCTGTCAGTCTTTAATTAATCAATTCAGTGACACAAGCAGCCTTATTACAGACTTCTTCTAGGCTGCAACCCCAGAAAAATTCCAGGGAGAAAGCAGAAACTGAAGAAGGGTAACCCCAGAGCTCTAGGAAGAATCTCAGAGAAGCAAAGGGCTCTATTTCAAACAAACCACATTTAGTAGCACCAGATTTTCAAAAACAGATGCTTAAAGACCATGTCTGAGGATAGAAATGTCTAGCCTAGTTTGCAAAGAGATAAGCATACATAAAAGTGGACAGACTGAGTGTTCAGGTGTTCGTACATTTGATCAATGTTGGATACTCAGGCTGACAAACAGTTAGTATTCAGTTTAATTAATTAAATTCTGTTGTCCTTTCCCTTTTTTTGTATTACAGTGACAAAATAGGCATGTTTGGTTAAATACAAATGCATAAGTATAGTGTGGAGCTTGCATATGAACATGCTCTTTATGCTTGGAAATGCTTTGCAAACAGCCAAGCAATTGCATAATGCTGCCAGCTCAAGCAAAATCAACTCTTGTCTTCCTTCAGAGTATTCTGGTTTGTGCTTTTGAACAAGGCAAAAAGGGGTATTGACCTACCATGGCAGATAAAGATAATGATGATTACAAGTAACAGCACTCTCACAGCTGGTCATCTCTTTATGTACAGGTGGGCCATAAGGCAGCGAACGAAAAGATCCTCCACTTTCTGATACCATGGCCAGTACTGCCAGCACATCAGGGCTGTTGGTCACATTGAACCTGAATTTATCACTCTTGGCTAGATTACAAACACAGATACAGTAGCATTCCTATGCACAGAATGGGAATAGAACAGCCTGCTTCTGTGACTGTCAGGTATAAATGAACAGTTTATTGGAAATTATCCCTGGGCCCTTTGTTCTGGCAAGTTTTGTACATTAACGGGTTGGGGAGAACCCTGTTTGGAGTGGGCTACATCCATGGTGAGGAAGTTTCTAAGACTCTGACTGCACATAATCCCCCAGTAGCTGATGCTCCAGCTGAATTTCATAGCTTAGCTACAACTATAGAGTCATTCTAGGCTGTTCTTTGAGCAGGACAATTTAGTAACAGTGGGTATACATGGACACAAAAGTGCATATAGGCTGTGAAGGCAGACTATGGCTCAGGAACAATAATACAAGTTCATTTGGAGTCAGCCAGAATGGCAATTCTTGTGCACTTTCATCAGTAGTAAGAGGTAAACCTGCTCCAGACACCAGTCATCTCCCTGTACTGAAAATTCAGGATCTTCTCTCTCTTTTGGCCTTAACCTTAATGAACCTTCTCACTACTTTTGAGGAAGAAAAGTCTGGGTTTATAGCCAAATCAAAGCTTCTCTGAAAGGAAGTTTGTTTCGCTGATAATCTGTGGCAAAAGATCATGCTGAACATATTATTCACATCAATCAAAGTACAAGAACATCATTAAAACTAGAAATGGCAGATGATCAACAAGGTGTTCTCATTTGCTGCTGATCAAAAATGATTCAAATGTGTGCAAATGTGCTCACAAGCTAATGTCCAGGCTAAATACTGTCTGGACTGAATTAGAGCATCTTCTAGGGTGCTCCATCTACCCAGGACTACAAACAATGCCTTCAGCTCTCTTCCTAATACTGATGACTATTAAGCGGTTTGTCCTGAGCATACACTGGCCAAGGCATGCCTGAGAGGGAGCTCTCCACTAATAACACGAGGATGTCTCATTTATTATTTGTTAGTCAACTTGTAAGGAAAAATTTGGAATTCTACACAGTTTTCATAGCTCTCTATGTATGTTCCTCAGGAGAATGAATAGTAGACATGGTGCCATCTTTTCCTGCTCAGGCTCTGTGCCTCTATGACATGTGCTTTACTTTTCTCAAAGTCAGGTAAGACATGTTGTAGATAGAGAATAAACAGATCAAACAGACCTATGAAGTTGATTTATGTGAATGCTTTCAAATGCTAATCTAAGTTGAAAAAGAGAGAAATAAATCTCATAGATCCATTTCTTCTGCCTGAACTTTGTAAATAATAGCCCTGTAGTTTTGTGAATACACACACACACACACACAAACATGCTTAATACTGTCATCTCAGCCATCTCATTACAGCTGTGAGAGGACCCAGGTGGTTTCCATTCTATCTCAGTATTTATCAGCATTTAAATTGTCATCTAATTCCAAATTACTTCATTTTTTATATTAATAAAACAGGCAGAAAGAATACATCAGGTTGTCCAGAAGTCCACTTGAGTTGACAGGGTTGCCAGTACAGGAGAAAGTATTCTTGAATTGTTGAGAAAAATCTATGATCTAGTCGTTGCTGGAGGTACCAACAAATCCCATGCTGAAGAATGCTTTCAGAGCTTTAAACATGTTCTGAGAGTTGTCAAACATCTGTGCTGAAAGAGGCTTGCTCTGGACTACACAGACACCCTCAGCTTAGCTTCCTCACACAGAGAGAGCCACTCTACTCTGACCCGTTTGAATCTAAGCCTGGGCAGCAAAAACCATACTTTTGCTCTTCACTGTATAACCAGAAACACAAACATCTTCTGATATCAGAAGTTAAACTTCAGTAATCAGTATAAATTTAGAGGGAGGTGGGAGGGCACTTCCAAAATAAACCAGTCTTTCTTGGCTGTCTGGATATAAGAAGTCAACTCTTGAGTCAGTTGCTTGACATTTCTAAAATCCGAAGCATGTCCTATGTGCCTGTTCGGTTGGGCAATGACATGTAGTCGTGATTGAGAAGCAATGTAAAACGGAATGCAAAGATTATCTGAATTTAGTGATAATCCCTTTTATCATACCCACCTGTATTGGGTTTTCTGTGTCCAGGTTTTGGCAACAGCAGGAGAGCTGTGAGGGAGGCTTCTTAGAAGCTGCTGGAAGCTTTCCCCATGTCTGGCAGAGCCAATGCCAGCCAGCTCCAGGATGGACCCTCCACAGGCCAAGGCCTGGCCAATCAGGAGTGACAGTAACACCTCTGTGATAAAATATTTAAGAAGGAAGGAAGGAAAAAAAGGTAGGTTTTTCCTGTGACAGTGATCAGTGAGGACTCTTTTATGGTCCTTATCTCAACTCATGAAGCCCTTCATTATATTTTCTCTCTGGAAAATATAATGCAGGGGGAAGTGAGATACTGGCTTTAGTGGGTACCTGGCATACAACCAGGATCAAAGCACTACACTACCTCAATGAAAGCTCATCAAATTGAAGGGGAAAAATAAGCCCCAGATTATAATTATTATCATTGAAGCCAAGTTTTTCTATCAAACAGATAAATATTTTGGATATCAACATTGGTAAAACCTATAGAAAAATCTCTAACTATAAGTACATTTATTCTATGGCATACTACAGCCATAACCCACATCCCCAAAAGTTCCCAAAAGATTGCTTCAAAGAGATGAGATTCAGAAATTATGAGAACAAAGGCAGTTGTTGCTCAGCTGGGCACCCTTTGCCCATAAACTATCCTCCCCTGCATATTGAAGAAGTTGCTGATGCAGCATTGGATTGTAAAAAGGACCTACCTCCTATTTGTGGTATGAATTCCTTATATTAAAAAACCTTCTCTCCTCTGATATCTTGGTGGAAGGTGATCTCTCATTAATCCATCAGTTGACCACTCACTGTTCAGTGGTTTTTTCTCCAGTTGCAGCTTTTGTCTTGCTCTTTATCTCCTCTCTCATTTCTACTTACAATAACCCAGTCTCCAGGTTTGGTTGAATTATTGGCAAATTATCCACCTCACTGCAAAGAGCTGATGAATGAATAAGATCATATTCAGGTGTATAAGGTCTTATGAGTGAAGAAACAGTACTGAAAATCTGTGTCTTAAATTGTACTGAAACTAGCTTGAATCTTTAATTGACTTCAACATTTATACACACATACAACAAAAGAATGCACTATGGTAAGGACCTCAACAGTAAATGACTACATTCATAACTCCATGAGGTCTTCGTTCTGCTTGATCTGTAAAATAATCGGCTTTGGATATTTGCCTGTGCAGAATCCAGAGACAAATGCTTTACCATCACGTCTGTCACCAAGGCACAGCTGTCAGGGATTCAGCCTCGTCTGAAAGAATGCATCTATACAGCCACTGTTGGCATAAGCACCCCACTTCACTTTTCCTGTGCAGAATGTAGCATTTTATATAGCAATGATATTAGTGAACAACTGATCTATATGTTAGCATAGGTATTAATTTACTCATCTTTTAGACTTCTGCCCATTGGGTTAGAAATTCACATTACTTATTTCTGTCTATATAAAACTATTCCTTAGAACTACAAATGGACATGGTACATTACAGGCCTAGGAAAAAACATGTTCCCTGCTCTGGGAGAGTTGGAAATTAAAGTCATGCATGAAATATGTTGAACAGTATTGGACAATTTCTCAGAGCACTTCAGAAACACTGTTAATCAGTTCTCTAGTTACTTCTTTAAATATCTTCTCAGGCAACAGTAAGACTTAACTCCAGATGCAGAGATCACACTCTTCTCTGCAGCAAAAATTTCCAATATCTGTGGCTTTCAGTCATCAGAACAGCCACACATGCTCTGGTCATAAAAATAATAATTTCAGGATCATGTGAATATATACTATCCAACAGCACTGGAGCATCCACCTCAGTCTTAGGCACTTCTTTACGTGCTAAGATCTTCTCAGTTCTACCCTTTTGGTACAAGAAAACAAACTATAAGATGGAGGACAAACAGTTGAGCTATTTCTTTCCTATTTATTTTGAGAATCTAAGTTTTAACTTTTGACTTAGAGGAGAGATTCTTCAGACTACGAAATGGCTGCCAAATTTAACATGAATGGCAGTTAGCTGGCAAAAAGTGTATTACTGCCAAATGCCTAATACACTGGGCATATTGTATTTGTACCATCTGGGAGAGTAAACAGTGACAGGAAATAACCACAAACAGGTGTTAATGTTAGCCCCTTAAGGGTCATTAATGAAGTATGGCAACTGACAGCATTGAAAGAGCCCACACACAACTAGCAACTGGAGAAGGTGGGATTCCAGGGTGTGTAAGAGTGTATTAAATTGTCACACTCAAAAAAACCTGATCTTGATTGCATCTCTTCTACATGACTTCCTTTATCCTCTTGCCATGCCACATCTTTCAGCTGAGTTCCTGTTGAATATTTCTTCCTTTTTCCCTTTTAAGCATCAAGCTCTATCCTTGCCCCAGCCAGCCAAGACAAACACGGTCCTGAAATATTATTCTTTCTCAGAAAACCTATCACCCTCTGCAGACAAACTGCATGCTTTCACGCGTTCTTCAGAAAAGAAATATGTCTCAATTTCCCTTTAGACATTTTCAGAAATGTTTCTACCTTCAATAAAATAAAAGGCCTCTGGCTTCTAGAAAGTGTAATCCAAATCTTGCTACATCAGTGTTTCCCCAGTGCACCTCCAAGGCTACTTCCCCTGTCCCAGAAAGCACCTGAGAAAGGATGTGTGACAGTAACATCACTTGCCTTTACAATAGTATCACACAAATCTGTAATAGAGAAGATCCAGATTACCACAGAAAAATGCAATAGGTACAGAGACAGTCTAATAGATGAATCTAGCGTGATACACAACTAGTCACATCCTTTTGAAAACTTCAAAGCAAAACATACGGAATATTGCCCTTTATCCTCACAGAAGCTTACCAGATTTCCAAAGCAAGTGTTGATACTTATACAAAGTCATCCAAAAAAGAGAATTAACATTTTACAATAAAGTATGAAGCAAAACAGATTAGTAGATTAGTCCCCAGCCATGTCCCTACTTCTGTTCCATCCTATGCAAAAAGATGAATTTTGACAAAAGGATTCTGTTTTCAGAAAAATAACCTGGCTAATATGAAGTGTTAATGTTGTGTCAAAGGAACCTAAGATACAGGAAACACACACAAGGAAGAAGAGTCTATGAGGCTTTTTTCTTTAGAAGGCAGACACTAAACTATGAGTTTCACATTGCAGAACTTCAGACTCTCTCTAATTCAGGCCATTAGTGTCACAAAGAATACTGGTGGGGCATGTGAATTTAGCCATTCATTAATAACAAAGCCTAACTGCTGAATAGATTAAAAGTTTCCAAAGATATTGTCATTGATTGTGGCCAATGTTTAGAAAAGGGAAAGGAGGATATTTCAAAGGCCAGAAAATAGTTTTCTTTCTTTACATCTCTGTGGAAAGACTACATGAAACACAGTCATAGATATACTTACCAACTGAAGAGGTGACCATAAAATTAAAAAATTTAACAACCGCCAACAGAGAATTACTGTCACTCTTTAACTCTACACAGTTATACACAACAGTCTCCACCTGCAATCCTAGGGCTTTGCATGAGTATGAGAGCCCCACAAGATCAGAGATGCAGCCATGCCAAATTCCTTTCTGAAAGAAAAGAAAGTAAGAATATTTGGAATGTATTTGGGCTTATTCAGGAGAGTCAATAGAGTTGTGTTTGCAAAGACCACAGCCCCAAGCCTCCAGAACTGGCCAGTGCCAAATGCCTTGTTGTCACTTGATGTGAAACAGATACACAGTTTTTTGCACTGGCCACTTGCTGAACTTAAGTACTTATAAAAACTAGATCCTTGCCTTTCTGTAAAATTGAACCTTTCAGTTCTTCACAAATTGCAACACAAGGGGAAAGGAAACAAAATGGAATTTAAAGGAAATTAAATATCTATTTAAAGGGAGAAACCTGTTTAAATTTCACCATTTCCCCAGTTCTGATACTTGGTTTACTTCCACTTAAAACAGAATGATAATTATCGCTATTTTGGTTTCTCTCAGTTAATTTTACAGCCTCTTCTTCATTTCTGAAGTTGCATCACAGTAAGGAAAATCAAACACTCTCCAGTACACAAACTTCAGATAGAAGTTAAGAATACTAAGGTTGTTGAAACTTGGCCCCTTTGTGCATATGCTATTCTGCTGTTTTTAAGTATGTGAGGACATTAAATTTTTCGAGACAGCCTCAGCAAAATTCTAGGTGGAAGACAGACAGTTTGGAAGTGTACAAGATCTATCCAGTAAATAAGGCTGCGATCTTAATCATTTGTTATAGAATCTGGGATATTCAAAGAAAGTAAAGCAAGAGGAAGAAAGGCTGCACATCACAAATACACAGTGCTTAACTTCAGAATGTTAAATTTCCTTAAATGTTATTAACTTTGCTCTTTTTCTGCAAAAATGGAAATTACAGACCATATGGATTCTCAGTCTGGGTTAAAAGAGGACTTGCTTTTATGCATGTGCATTATTAGCTTTGAACTAGGTAAGCCAGTGAAGGAAAACATGAAACATATTTTGTCAGTATATTTAAAAAATGTTTTCTGGCCATGGAGGAAGGTAGAGATTAGATATCTCACGTTCAATTCTCAAATTCTGGCAGAAAGCATTTTCTACTTGGGGAAATGGTCCTTCAACAAGCTCTTTATGCTAGTTTTCCTACCCCAGTCTACTACCTGTTCTAGTATCTAACCTGGAAGAGGCCCTCCACATACTCAGTGAGAACAAGTACTGAAAAGTGCTGACCTTGGAAATAAGTACACCCTGCTGAACTGTGTGCCTGGTATACAAGGCAGCTGGAAAGGAGTGACAGAAGCACCCTCACTGCAAGTGAAGATCTCTAGCCTAAAATTAGCTCTGGGGTCTGAATAAGGTTTTGCTGAGCAAGTGCAAATCAAGGTTTTTCAAAGAAAATCTGACCAGATGGAGGCTAGAGAAAGCACCAGCTGGCAAAAGAACAATCTCTTTGACACATGAAGAATTTTTCTACATGCATTCGGGTCTTCTCAACAACAACAAAGAATGTTTGTTCTCCTGTACATATTCCCAGAAAAGGCAGAATTATCTGAGTTTAAACTTTAGATACATATCAACCCCAACCAGATACATAAACAAGAAAATTAGTCCTCTGAAAGCTGTGAATTTTTTGGCAACCGAAACCAGCTTCTTACAGAACAGTGGCAGTATGATGTAGCTGAAGAAACTGGTCTTTCAAAGAAAGTTTTATTGCAACTTGCCACTGACACAGTTTGCATAATGTGTATTTTAATGGAATTCATGATCACACTTTAAAATATTGAAACAAAACAGTGAAGAACTGGATATTGGAGTGTGTATTAAAATATGTTTAAGCAGTGAAAGAATCACAGAGTCAACTTTTACAAAATTAGGCCTTGCATATGCTGAATGCAGAGATAAGAGTTCACTAGGTTCATGCTGCATATTAATCAAATGTTCCATTGGCAATGTGCTCTGTTTTCATCAGTGTTTTGCAATACATTCTGTGCAGCCTTAATACATAAAATTCCTTCACACAGACATAAACCAAACATTTTCCTGTAAAGTAACATAGATTCTCTGTACAGAATTTGCCCCTAATTTTTCAAACAAATATAAACTTTGTTCTCAGCAGATATAGTCTTCTTTTTTCAACTTGTATAAATTTCAAAGCCATTAGAAATCTTTTAGAATTGCAATTAATTTTAATGATAAAATATATTAAGTGTCCCTCAGAAGACATTCACACAAGTATCTAGTAAATATTTTAAGTTATCTGGAAAAGACTTAATTGAAAACCAGATCAGAGTGATTCTCATAGAACTGGCCATATCAACTGAGATCTCAAGCCCTCAATGTCTGAAATCCTACCTTACAGTTTAGACAAAATTCTGGACTTCCTCTGTTATTTTGTTACTAGGGGACATTCAAGCTAGATTGACCAGTGCTGCTCAAGAAAAATCAAGACATACACTGTTTCGAGAAGCAGCAGTTACTTCCCCCCTTTTAGGACAACAGTCAAGGGGTCACAGTAGCCAGAAGAGAGAATTTGGGAAAGGGCAGAAAGGCCTGCAAAGGCTGATACGTCTGACGAGATAAAAAGAGCTTCATTCTTGTGAACTTGCAGCTGGTAAATAAGCAATTCAGGCAAAGGTTGCCCAGTTCTCCACAGCAGTGCCCTGACAGCCAGGACGGCCAACCATGTCCTGGGAGGCATCAGGCAAAGCATCATCAGACAGTCAAGGGGAGTGACTCTGCTCTGAACTGGTGCCACTTCACCTTGAATATTGTGTGCTGTTTTGGATACCACAACGCAAGAGAGACATTAACCTCCTAGACAGTGTCCAAAAGAGGGCAACAAAGATGGTGAAGGACCTTGAGGGAAAGCTGAGGTCACTTGGTCTGTTCAGCCTGGAGAGGAGCAGATTGAGGGGAGACCTTACTGCAGTTACAACTTCCTTGTGAGGAGAAGAGGAGGGACAGGGACCTCTTCTCTGTGGTGAACAGTGACAGGAAATGATGGAATGGCCTGAAGTTGTGTCAGGGAAGGTTTGGGCTGGATATTAGAAAAAGGTTCTTAACCCTAGAGGGTGGGAGGGCACTGAAACAGTCTCCCCAGGGAAATGGTTACAGCACCAATCCTGACAGGGTTCAAGAGGCATTTGGATGATACTTTTGGGCACATGGTGTGACTCGGGATGGTTCTGTGCCGGGCCGGGAGTTGGACTCAATGATCCTTGTGGGTCCCTTCCAGCACAGCCTGTTCTGCGATTCAGTGAATAACCAACACAGCAGTAAATTTAAAGGAGTAAGAGTAATTTATTAGAGTGGTACAGAATGGTATAAACAGGATTGACTGACAATTGCCTCAGAAAGGCCAGGAGTTTGTGGACATCGGAACCAAATTATTCTCCTATTCTCAAAGAGTTAAACTGACATGGCAGAATTCAGACAAGGCCATGTGGTGGCATAATGTAGAGAAATTTGACCCAGTGTCACCTGTGCTGTTTCTGCACAGTCATGAAACAGAGAATATCGGTGACTACCACACATCACCTTGGAGAGCAAGAGGTGTTACCCTGCCTCCTGCATTTGGCTCGCCTGGGTAGGCAACTTCATACTGAAGGAAGACTTTCCAGACAGCAGAGTTCACAGCTGTCATATAAATCTCTCAGGTCACACTACCTCATACACTGAGGGACAAAAGACACGACAAGGACAGACAGCCTGCACTGGGTCGAAGACCACTAACATTCACTTATAAACAACAATAATACAACATGAGCATAGTTGAAAAACACAAAAACTAATCTGGATACATGGATTTGCAATTAGAACAGAGCTCTTATTGTTCAGAGAACTCGAGTGCCTGGAAAAGAAATGTAAAGTATTTTATTTAAATTCTGTCCTTAGTTACAATGCCACCTGGACAAAATCTTAGCTAAATTAAACAGTCCAAAGATATACCTATATACTCTTGCAGTACACCCAGAATATGCCAACAGCACCACCCTGTGGATTAATAGTGAATGTTCTGTAAACTCACAATTTGGCTTCCCAAGCCTCAGATCAATCACGCTAAAGAAAAACGTGAATATGTTTCTATATATATTAGTAAATTAGACAAAATATATCGGTGGTGTAGACATGACACCACTAGAATTTAATGAACTGCCTTACAGTAGTGTAATTCAGATTATAAACTCATTTGCTCAGTTCATGTATGTGGCATGCCTTCTATTAATTTTACATAATTTCTTTTAGTGTCAGTGAGAGAGGTTGCATGTGCTGAATTCGTAACAGATGGTTTACACTGCACCAAAATGAAAACTTGACTCTTAAACACATTCTAGATTTACACCTGTAGGTCTCATTAGTGGTAGTTGCAGATGAATCCGTGACAGACAGATAAAGGAAGACAGAAAATTTACATACCTAAGCCAACATTCACCTGAAATCTTTGGGTCTGCAAAAAACAGGCTGAAAGTAGCTTTTCTTCCTGCTCTGGGAAGAAATCAGGTCTGACGTCAGGGGCAAAAACTGCAACATAAGCAATTACAAAATTTTCCATGCAGACTGTCCCCCACATTGGACACTTCAGCCTGACAGCCAGCTGCCCGGACTCAATACTGAGTTGAGCTGCAGATGTCAGCCAGTAATCCCACCTGACAGAGCTCAATGGCATGTAAGAAATATTTCCTACTTCCCCATTTCTAGCTACAGCATCTTCAAGTGGTGAGTCCACGGGAGATGACTGCAGGGCTGTGTGGTGCTCTGCTGTAGTCTGTGAATCTCATGAAGCCTTTTACATGAGGAAAAAAAAGGGGGTCGCCACAGATGTTACAGGGCTGTGCTTTTGCAGATAAATCTTACCGCTTGTGCCATGAAAAAGTCAAGTACATAGAATCATAGCATACCCCAAGTTGGAAGGGACCCACAAGTCTCCTCAAATCCAACTCCTGGTCTTGCACACGACAGCCACAAAAATCACACTATGTCTCTGAGAGCGTTGTACAAACGTTTCTTGGACTCCGTAAGGCTCAGTGCTATGACCATTTCCCTGGGAAGCCTGTTCCAGTGTCCAAACACCCTCTGGGTGAGTAACCTTTTCCTAATATATTGGTTTTTTCTGTGCCAGGTTTGGTAGCAGCAGGAGGGGCTATAGAGGAGGCTTCCTCGAGAAGCTGCTGGAAGCTTCCTCCATATCTGACAGAGCTAATGCTAGCCGGCTCCAGGCTGGGCCTGCTGCTGACCACAGGTCGGGCCAGTCGGAAGTGACAGTAACACCTCTGTGATAACACATTTAAGAAGGAAGAAAAAAAAGGTAGGGGTAGATAGGAGCCAGAGAAGAGGAGAGTGAGAATATGTGAACAACAATGCATTCAGCAAGGCCAGTGGAGGAGGGGGAGGTGCTGCAGGCACCAGAGCTGAGGTTCCCCTGCAGTCCTTGGTGAGACCATGGTGAAGCAGCTGGGCCCCTGCGGCCCATGGAGGAGCCCATGCCGGAGCAGGTGGATGCTGGAAGGAGGTTGTGATCCCATGGGAGGCCTGTGTTGAAGCAGGGTCCTGGCAGGGACTTGCAGCCCACGCTGGAGCATGATTTTCCTGGTAGGACTTGTGGTCTGTGGGGGTCCCACGCGAGAGCAGCCTGTACTTGACGGATTACCCTGTGGAAAAGCGACCCATGTAACAGCAGTGTCTGAGGAACTGATGCCTGTAGGATGGACTCACGCTGGAGAAGTTCGTGAAGGACTGTCTCCTGTGGGAGGGACCCCACGGGAACCAGGGGAAGGACTCCTCTCTCTGACCAGCTGCAGAAAACAAACAGCTGACCGTAACATTCCCTGGCTCACTGCATCGCTGGGGGGAGAGAAGGTAGAGTTTGGAAGGAGGAGGCTGGAAGGGAAAGTTGTCCTTAAGCTTCTCTTTCTTAAGCTCTAATCTTGCTAGTAATAAATTTAATTATTATCTCTACATGGAGTCTGGTTTTGCCCGTGACGGTGATCAGTACGGCTTTGAGCAAAACCTGAAGGCAGCACCTTTTCACTTGGAATAGAGTAGACTTCTTTTGGCTCCGAGATGTATTACAATGCAAAGGCAGTGCACAGCCCTCACTGCTACCAGGGGAGCGCTTTGAGAGCACAAGGGTTTTTTAAAGTTCGGGCCAAATTCCGTCAACATTCTTAGCCCATGCTTTGTTTAAATTGTTCATTGTTCTTCCCTTGGCTGCGCCTTTGCCAGACTCAAACGAGATTCCCCAGCTGGATCTGCCACACGCTGTAGCGGGGAGAGGGGGGGAGGGAGGGCCGTAACCTCCGCACGCCCCCACTCTTCTCCCTTCGCTCGCCAGCGCGCCCGGGGCGGAGGGGCCGGCGCTTGGAACCGCGCCGCGCTCCCTCCGCTCCCCCCGGTGTCAGCGCAGCCCGCAGCCCTGCCAGGGGCACATCCCCCGCTCCTCCCGGTGTCAGCGCAGCCCGCAGCCCTGCCAGGGGCACATCCCCCGCTCCACTCGCAGCTCGACCGCCGCCATTTTAGCGCCCGTGAGAAGCCGAGCGAGCAGCCGCCGCCCTGGCCCCGGCCGGGGGAGAGGACGCGTCTCCGGCTTGTCGGCTGTGATGGCCGATGTTTTCTTGTTCCCGGGCTGTGTCGGGGTTGTTAAATTAGAGTTATTTCTTGTAGAGAGCCTGTCCCGCGTTAGTGGCTGGTCTGAAGGCAGCCTGAGGAGGGCAGCACGCTCTTCCCAAGCACCGTTGTCATCTTTGGCGTTCCCTCCACCTTTCAATTTCTTAATAAAACGGGCGCCGAAGGGAGCACGGGAAGGCACCAGCTTTCGGAATTTCTCCGTGTAAATGACCCTCCAGGTTGTTTTCCAAATCTCGTCTGAACTCCTTGTTCAAGATCGGAACAAGATCAATACTCCTCAGTTTCAAGACAGAAAAAAAAATATAAATATAGCAACAAGTTATTCCTCTTCTCCTCCTCCTTCCAGGAAACGGACAACTCAAAACTGAACGGTTTATGTTCCTGCAGATTTGTTGTAATACAGCGGTGTGTAGGCTTGTATTTGGCGAGATCTGTGAAGCACAATGAGGGACAAGGCCTCTCCCATCTCCCGAGGTAAACGGATTATTTAGTGGGGGTTCCTCATGTTGACAAGCAATCTTTCATTAACCCGGCCGACTATAATTACTCTAAATGCAGTGGTTAGTTGATCTTTGGTATCTAAAGCATGAGGGCTAATAGATCAGTGAAACTAATCTTGTCTCTTTATAAGATTCTTCCCAGGGAGTTCCAGACTCTCTGTACCACATATATGTATGCAGAAGTCATGGTGGCAAACAAACTTCATGTCATCCATGGTAAGGTCTCAGACATCATCTGAGTTACAATCTTAACAAATTGAGTTCTGAACTGAACATTGTTATTAAAGTTTATCAACTCAGCCATTAGCAAAGCACCTGTTATGCTTCACAAATACCTGCAAAGGCAAGACAGACCAGAAAACAATTTTGTGTTAGCATACGACTTACAATGCCTAGGCTAAAAATCTCAAGCAGGCTGTATAGAGATTGATTTTCATGAATAGCTCAACCAAATCATCTTGAATACTCATCTGTAATTCCTACTCTTATCCCTCTTCTGTTGTCTTGCCTTACTGTTCCAGTTCCTCCTTTGCTTTCAGTATCATAACCCCAAGTGTATTCTGTGCAACTTTCCACGCCACCATTTCCTTACAGCTGCTAATTAAAGATCCGTCTGAATAAAGCCTTCTGCTTGAACAGTTAAGAGTGCCCCTCTGAAAGGCCCTTTTATGGGTGACCATCTTGTGGATCGCAACAAAGACAAGGCACGGCAGAAAAGAAACTGTTTTACTTTGTAACCACTTCTTTGTCTCAAATGAATTTGCAGTCCTCTGTTTTCAAGTGTAATAACACTCTGGTGAGGTGAATGGAACCTTTCAGGGAGTGAAACTACAGCACACCCTCCCACCAGCCTTTAGCAACAAAGCAAACTATAAAGCGTGGTCATAAAAGGTGATAGCTGATTATGGATGAGATAAAACTCAGGTGACTGGGACTATAATCCACATACACCCCCACAAGCCCCTATACCCACTGAAGTACTAACATTTCTCTTGCATGTTATTAGGAAAGAGGACCAGAGTGATCCTCGCATTGATAAATTGTAAATTAAATACAATTAATGTTATTTTGTCTGAAAAAAATACGTTCTAACCCATGTGGGTTTTTTCACTTGATAATTATTTCCTGATGACTGTTTCTTGTCCTGCCCGTGCTTAAAATGTCCCCTGTATCCCTGAACACCTTAGCATGCCAACACTGCATCGCTGGAGAAGAGGTTACATCCATCTCAGTGCATACACTGGTGTGCATATTAGAGCTGCTGAATTTTCTCTATGAATTAACTGCTCTTGAAAACAGTGCTACAGCAGTAGCACTATACAGTTCAGAGACTATACTGAAAGACTGCCAAAATCCAAGGCCTACATCTATAGGGTTGTACAGGTCAATACTTTGTGCTTGTGGCATGAGCGTCATAGAAACAAGTTGCCTTGGAGACACCCCAGCTTCTCTGACGAGCGCTCACCCATGGAGCAGCTCTTTTGGAACCCTCCTGAGAACAATTCTTTCTGTTGCCATCATTCTTCATTCAGAAGCTAATGTGGGTATAGCATAGTGAGTACTGAAGCTTTCATTCATCCCAAAGGCAATCATCTCTGTATTCTCTTTGAGTAAATCTCCAGGGATGCATAAGTTCACCATAATTTGCATTTGCTCATGAACAGCATCCCTGTAGGGTTATTGAAATTGCATGTTGTATTATTTGAGTCAGCTTAGCTGAGCTGAAGGCTACAAAACTCAGAAGGTTGCTTGATATTGACTCTTGGCCTTCCTGCCTTATGTCAAATTTTGATGTTAAGTATATAAATGTGAAACAATTTTTGGCTGTAAGTGAATTATACTGCTCATACTCAGATCTAACAAAGAACAGGAATTGACCTGTGCACTCTGTTGTCATGTCCTCCATGTATATGTAACCTTTTGGACAAGAAAATTCATGCATGTGGAGCATAAACTCCCCTGGGGCTTTGTTTTTATTTTTGGTGTAAGTACCCAGGCTGCACTGATTTGATTTGAACATATGACTACAGGATATTGTTTGATATCATTCAAGTCAATGGGGATCTTGCGGTAAATTCAATTGTGGCAGGATCAGGCTTTGAAGACTGTCACTCTCCATGTAAGGTGACAGAAAACAGGCATGTTTTTGTGGTCAAAAGCAACCAGTGCAATTGATCAGTCTGCATACTGAATGCTGACTCTGTCCCCACTGGTGGCAAACAACATCACTGGCAAAACCAAATCTGGATCTTTTTTCCCCCCCCAGAAAATTGATAGGAAAATAATAAGCCTGGTGACAGACAATCTGTGAAGAATGAGAATAGTGAAGCATAACATATTAATTTCTCAATAAAAACTGTTCACCCTGCTCATCTAGCAGGTACTGTCTTCTCTTGTTCCTACCCTTTTTCAGTCTGCCCGCATCTGCTTGAAGTCCTGACTGGAAAATGGTGCAATGGACCCCACTGCCACCTCTGTTTGTTATATTTATGGTTCAATATTCAGCATACTCAGTTCAGCTTTTTTTTTTCCTGCTTCTCTGGTGTCTACAAAGGCAAGATGCTGAGAAATGTGGAAAATAGAAGAAAGCAACTGCAAGGAGTGATGGGCAGTGCAAAGCAGGGTCACCCGTGGCAAGATGCAGCTAGCAAAGAGTCATGCAGCCTAATCATGCTGTCCATTGAAACCCATACATGTGTCTCAAGAAGGGATTACCCAAGGGGGATAGCCTTTGTGATTATGTTTTTCCACATAATTAAGGGTGTATTGGGTTTTTAAACCTCTGTATAAGCCAATAATGAAAAAAAAAAAAAAAAGTTAAAAAAAAGCTTTGATAAATCCCCTGCATTTGAAGAAATTCTGGAACTTACCTGCTTGTCTCAAAAAGCTCTTGGCAGTGACTGGTGTTCATGTTTTGTAAGTGTTCTCTCAAGGCTATTATTCATCAGCAGAGTTCAGCACAGTCAAATGAGAGACTCACAGTTTGGAACTGTATTTCTGAAAAACCTTGCATGATCATTGGAAGAGACCTCCAAGATCATCTAGTCCAACCCTTACCCTAGAACCTCAACTAGACTAGACTAGTTGAGTGCCAAAGTGCCACGTCCAGCCTGTTTTCAAACACATCCAGGGATGGTGACTCTACCACCTCCCTGGGCAGTCCATTCCAAAACTTTATTACTCTTTCTGTA
>VXBA01005118.1:20908-47412 GCA_013399895.1 Serilophus lunatus | reverse complement strand
CAAATTTTTTTAAAAGCAAGCTTTGGACCATATAATAGCACACTACACTTAGTAAATGTTGCACAAACATTCTTTGGTAATCTCCTACAGAATATTTCAGAGGCAAGAAATTAGTTGTATCATGTGCTGTTTCAGAATATATAGAATCTGAGCAGAACATTTTAATTACTAGCTAGACCTTTGGTCTCCAGTTTGCATTATAACCAATTGTTGTATATCCAATTTATGAAAGCTAGAGATGCTTATACAAGAATTATACACATTATGTATCATAAACCTAAGAAATTTTGCATGTAATGCATCAAATGAGTGTAGAAAACTGTATTTTGCAAACCAAAAAAAGTTCTCTGTTTCTAAAAGGGGAAAAATATCGGCTATAAATAGTCTAAAATGCTCTTCACCTTCAATTGTAACACTTATGATCATCATATACAACTCTTCTTTTAACTTTCCCTATTCTCTGTCATGTGAAGTGCAGAGGATAAACAGAAGTGCCTTTATATTATATTTCAGGAAATTTGCAGTTTCCCCAGGACTGCTGGTTAGCCAGTCTGCAATATTAAAAATAAACTGCTGTGTGACATAGAGGACATATTGAATAACTTTTGTCAGCTCTAGAGCGCTCTGTGACTAAAGTCTACTGCAGAAATCCTCTTGAAGGACTGGCAGAAAGGAATAGAATAGAATAGAATAGAATAGAATAGAATAGAATAGAATAGAATAGAATAGAATAGAATAGAATAGAATAGAATAGAATAGAATAGAATAGAATAGAATAGAATAATTTCAGTTGGAATGTACTAAAAAGGTCATCTAGTCCCACTGCCAAACCAGTTTAGGGCTGCCCAAAAGTTAAGCAAATTATAAAGGTCATTGTCCAAATGCTTCCTAAACACATACAGGGTTGGGATATTGACCACTTTCCAAGGAAGTCTGTTCCAGTGTTTGACCACGATCTTGGTAAAAAAAGGTTTCCTAATGACCAATCTGAACTTCCATTTGTGCAGCTTTGAACCATTCCCATCCCATGTTGCTGGATCCCAAGAAGAGGAGACCAGCACCTCCCCCTTCACCTCCCTCTGGAAGCTATGCAGATCAATCAGGTCACCCCTCAGCCTCCTTCTCTCCACACCGGTCAATCCCAGGTTCCTCAGCTGCCCCCCACAGGACAGGCTTCCCCGCCCTTCCACCAGCATTGCTGCCCTCCTCTGGACCATTCAAGGACCTGCACGTCCTGCTCAAACTGTGGGGCCCAGCACTGCACACAGGACTCAGGATGAGGCCGCGCCAGTGCTGGATACAGCAGGGTGATCCCCTCTTTTGGTGCTGTGCCTGATGCACCCCAGGGTGGGGTTTGCCCTCCTGGCTGCCTGGGCACACACTGCTGACTCACACTGAGCTGCTGCCAACCAGCACCTCCAGATCCCTCTGTAGGGCTGCTCTCCAGACACTCCTCTCCCAGTTGGATAAACTGGGTTTTAATGTCCAGCAGTACTTCATTCCAGGGGCAGAACCCAGTATTTATTCCACCATTTGTTCTTGTTGAATTTCATACCACTGATAATTGTCCAATGCTCCAATTATGCAAATCCTTCTCTAAGGCCTCTTGTTTCTGAAGAGAATCAACTGCACCTCCCAATTTGGTATCAATAGCACACCTGCTAATGGTGTATTCAACTCCTGCATCCCAATCATGGGCAAACATGTTGAACAGAACTGGTCCTACAATTGAGCCCTGAGGAGACTGCTCAGTAGCCAGATGTAGCCTCATGCACTACAAGCCCTGAAGCCCTGCTGTTCAGCCAGTTCTTCATCCAGCACACTCTGTACCTGGTCATCTCACGGCTGGACAACTTGTCCGGATGGATGCTGTGAAGAAGAGTATCTAAAGCTTTACTACAGTCCACCAGTTATGATGAAACACCTATATCAAACCACCTAGAGGCTTAAGAATATTTGACTACATTGTACTGACTTTTCAAAGACATTTTTCTGAATTAGCGAAACAAAGACACCCTCATGGATTCATTCCTTATCATGTTTCATTAGGGTCAATTTTTTTTAGCCAGCTGCTTAGCTTTCATGTGTTGGTTTTTTTTTCTCAAGGACCTATTTACAATATGACTATCTTTTCTTGACTTTCATCTGTATTACTGACCAAACAGATGCTATCAGCCAATCTGAACACTCAGAGAAAGATGCTTTGTTGGCATTAGTGCTGGAGGGGAAGATGGTCTATATGATTCAAGAATGGACAGGAATTGATTTGGTATTAGACAGTAACTAAGACACTTACCTGCTAGTTTTTTTGTTTATTTGTTTGTTTAATTTTCTGGAGTTAGCAGTCTCTGTCAATATTAATAAATTAAATACACTTCTTCAAGGTCTGACTTCAAAATACAACCTTGCTACAGGCAGATGCAAACTGCTAGCAAACACACATAAATCAATCAGGACAGTTTTTAGAGCCAGTGTTCACAAACTTTGATTCATATGGGACTGCTTCCTGTTCACTATGTGGAATGGGCACCCCATAATTAATTTGTAGCGCAACAACTTTGATTTAATGGTATACTTCAACGAAATTGTTCAGTAGCAAGCCATGTAAATGTTTCTTTGGATGTAAGTGAAAGGCTGAGAAAGTTATAAGGAGGGTTCAGGTGTGTGGGCAGATGGAGTTAGATCATGGAATCATAGAATACCAGGGAAGGGGACTTCAGTGTTTGCATTAGTTGTGTGTCTTAAAATAAGCTGATCATCAATTTGATGTCAGTAGAGGATATTATTTTCAGGAAGAAGAAAATAAAATATCTTACCTAGTTTAAAAATAAAAGTCTGTGATAATAAAGAAAAACAACTATATAGGAAATTTACCATTATTCTAATTTAGGGAAATGCTTTTTCCTGAGAGCAGCTGCAATATATGTACTTACAGATAAAAAAATAATCATGTTTTATGGTTAAAAGATGCTACCATCTTCACTTTTCTTAAAGTTAGCTTACCTCAGCAGAAAAAAAAAAGGAGCATATTGTCCTTCAAATACTTCCCTTTTGGCTATCAAACTGTGCTAAAAAATCTCAGTGGACAATTCTGGAACCTATGTAAAATGTCCTTACAGACAAATTTTAAAAACTGTAACTTGTACTTTCCTGTATTTATATGATACTCATTTTCTTAAAAACAAAACAAAAACAAAACCCCAGAAATAAATAAGTATCCCTAAATACGAGCTCACACACAGTACTATTCTGTTTCAAATGTGAAAACAAGAGTGTAAGAATTAAAGCTTTTACTTAATTTAATAGGAGTATTGACTATCAAGGTAGAGTGCACAATGCAGGAAATGGAAGCAGCATTTAGCCAACTCATTCTTTCTGAAATAAAATGATTAAACAATAAGTCAGAAGACAATATAAATTGTTTAAACATAAATTAGCTCAGCCTCAGTCTCTGTAAGTTCTAGAAGCAAGTTTGACACAATTAATTGAATATTCATGCTCCAGTGCAAGGACTTGTGAAAAGAGTTGAAGGAATGTGTGTCAATGAACGCTAATGGAAACCAAAGCATTTTCTCTGATAGAAACTGATAATCCTGCCACCTGCAGCAGCAGGGCTACATGCAGAGACGAAGTTGCATAGGTGGTACCTCATAGTAACAGCCAAAATGAATGGCAGGGCATCAGGTTACCTCCACCTGCAGCCCAGGCCCCTGAAAGTGAAGAAGAGTACAAAGCTGTCTGGTGTCTTTCTAGTAATCATGCTTTCAATGAGAAGCCTTAAGGTTGTTGATTGCAGAGACTCTTTGGACCCCAGAAACGAATGAATGGAGGTTTGGTGTTCCATGTTATTTTCTTCCATCGGACAAACCACGCAGTGTCCATAAGACAGATAGGGACCAACAGACTATCCTGTCCAGGCAGCAAGACATGTTTATTGTGAGCAGACAGAAGGAGACAGAGTGAGTAGAAAATACAGTAGGTCTGGATGGAAATAACTCTTCTTTGGTTGACAGTGTTTAAAACATGAGATTAGGAGTATTGAAGACACCTGGTCCTTTCTGTCCTTCTCATTTTTGAAAGCATAGCAGTCAGAGCACTGTTTTTATAAAAGCAAATCCTCCATCTCCAGTGATCTCTAATTCAGGCTAAATCTTAGAATCGTGCTAATAAAAGGATTTTCTGAATTCAAATGTATAAAATAAATCTATATTTATATAAGAGTTTTCAGTTTTGCATTAGGGTTATTAATGAAATGCTCTATTTACTAAATGTAGCAATTATAGGGCAATAATCCACCACTTAGTAGCGATCAACTTGCCTTTATCCTTTTTATTCATTTGCTCTGACTTTCACTCAGGAAAAAGTATTAGAACTGTCTTACTTCGTATACCCATTTTCTTCAAATTAAACATTGATGTAATGAAATGCATAGAAATACAGTATTTGAAAACTTAGCTACTTGCAAGCAACATTCAGTATCTTTAGGAAGTGCCTAGGTAAGCACAGAATACAACTGATAATAACTGTCTAGATGATTACTTTAATCTACTAAATAGTCATTCTATCCTGACAGTAGGCAGAATATTGTACCAATTTTTTTTTGGTATGTAAAAGTATGACTGAAATCACCTGAATCGTATTTTGTTTTAAACTAATTCTGTCATTTTCATAGACCCTTGCTTTAGATTTTGGAAATAAATATTCAATATGACATTATAGATGAAATAATCACACAATAGTTGTCACTTTATAATAGTCTAATGACTGTTTTCTGACCTTCATATCAACAATACTGTAGGAAGTGTTTTGGACTTATATTAATTTTTCATGTGCTTTTTTTTTTTTTTCTTTTAAAGAACAAACAAACAGCATTAGCCTGTACCTTCTCTTAATCCTGCACAGCAAGTCAGTAAAGAAAATAACCATTCTGGATCTCTAAAATAAAACCTCTCTCCAGAATGTCTGGGACTTGTCCTGAACAGTTTGTCTATGTACTTCATTATCAAAGTATTCTTTTTCCTGACCATTAGGTCTATAGTGGGATCCACAGCTATCTTGCATAGGGGAGATCATTTACTAAGAGACTTGAAAATTTCTGAGACCTGCTGAGATTGCCAGCCTTGAAACTACTGTCAGATTTTGACTCATGAAAGAAGATTTTCTCTATTGTCATTGTCAGGACCTTTGAGGAAGGGCAGCATTGGCTTTATTTCTTTCTTAGCTTTACTGCCATGCTTTATTTCTTGGGCACTTTTGGGATAGCAAATGCCTCCTTACTACGGGATTGACTGGGCATGAAGGACAGTGACCTTGCTGTTTGAGGCAGACACTCCCATCCCCTCCCTCCAGAGAGATTCAGGAGTGCCTTTTTACAAGCATCAAAGAAACCAGGCCAGATTTTTCACAAGAGTCTTCATTAACCCACTGCTGGCAGTGCAGCTCTGATGGCCAGGGCTAACCACCAATGACCAAATACATAGTATTTGCAAAATGCAAGTCTTGTTCCACCTTAATATGTGTCCTGAGCTACTAAACAAGAACACATGCAGAGTTCTTTTAGAAACAGGAAACTGTTTTTCATAAAAGGCGTAGCTCAATTTGTCAGAACATCTTAGAAAACAGTAAGTGAGCAGTTTATTTTTGCCTGCCTACATAAAAGAGCTGCATTTCATGCTACACTTTACATTCTTTCAGGCACATACAAGCACAGTAGGTTGGTTTCTTTTTCTTATCAAACAAAGCATGAATTCAACACCAGGCTTTAAGCTGTGAAATTTAAGCCACGAAAATTTTTGAAACATACTGTGAATTGTAACAACAAAAATATAATGCCTGTTCCACCTGCAAACCTGATTTCAAATTGCTCCCTAGGCTACAAGCAAACACAAACATGTGTTTCTGATACTGTTTTTTGCATAGATCACAGAGCTGTTGCAAACCAGCATGACTTCCAACTTCTATTGAAAGGGGCCAGATGCCATAAAGGAAGGGCAGTTTGTAAAGGGCAAGATGCAGCTTCCAGTGAAATGCCCTGGGGGTGGGAAAGTAAGTGTGCAAGGAGGGTGGAAGTACAGTAGAAGTGATGTAAAAAGTAAGTGTGTGGCTTTTTCCTTCCATGATAAACATCTAGTCTTTTTCACCAGTTAAAGGTCAATTTCACATAGCTTGTGATTTTTTGATCCTTCAATCAACATCCAAACCTGAACAATCTGTTCTGGCAGCAAATACTGCAAACTGTTTTGAATTACAGGAATTACAGAGAATTTCCTTTAAATTTCTCCCTGCATCACTTTACTACTGCAAACATGGAGTCATCTGACCTTTCTGAATCTGGATGCTAAAACAAATTTGTTTGCAATTTGCCTGAGAGCATCAGTTTTACGTTGATTCCTTAATCCTGGGCAAACTGCAGGATTAGGACTTGTCTGGACATCCAGAAGCTACATATGCATCAAAATGGATGTGCACTGCTTCATAAGTGACTGTAGCACATTAATAAACATAAAGAGGAAAAGCTGCTAGAGTCTGCATTCTACAATTTATTTGATGTTTGGTTTCATGTTCTGGAAAGAACTAAATTCAGGAACTATTAGGCCCAATGCTCAAACCTTTTCAGGCTCCCATCTCCCAGCTATTTCAGTTATGCACTTGAAATATGTTGTAATGGGAATCTGGAACCCAAAAGCAAAATAGTTCTAAAAAGGAGTAAATAGTATTTGATAAGGAATAAATGGTATTAGATGGGACTTTTAGAGGTAAGACTAAATGAGCAATTTTTAGCCATTTGCCCACCATCAAAATTTTCTCAGAATCTTACACTCATCAGTGGAGAGTAGGCTGAGCTCATTGAAATGGCTCTTCTCTCTATTTCTTACCACCAAGGTGAATTAAAGACTGTTAGAAATATGTTCCGTTCTTTTCTAACAGTAAGTTTCCTTGTAAGTAATCTCCACAAGTATGGTATGCAATGGTGAATGTGAGTAAAAGAGATCTTTTGGTTTCGAAATGTGAAAATCTCTTAGCAACACAGCAAGAACAATGTTGAAGGCCAGGTTCTGACTTTCCCATTACTACCATTTGTCTCTCTTTTTTGTAATAATGCAGAGGAGCTTCAGGATTGCATCTTGTGTCAATAGCTAATGGTGAAGACAGAATATGATAAGTATTTTCTTTAACAAGCTGTTATCCTGGACCGAGTAAATGAATCTGATAGTGTAAATCAGAAGAAACAAATGGCAGTGGGATGACAGTTTCTGCAACAGATTAGCCAGAGAGGTTTTGGAGTCTCCCACACTGGAGATATTCAAGGACTGCCTGAATGCAATCCTGTGCCACGTGCTCTAGGATAGCCCTGCTTTGAGCAGGAAGGTTGGACCAGATGGCCCACTGCGGTCCCTTCCAACCTGACACAGTCTGTGATTCTGTGATATGCAAGGGGTTGAACAAACCTGTAAATGAAGTTGATAGATCCCACTGTCACTACAGCCTAAGCAACTGATTGTTTTCTGGTTCTTAATCTGATTTTCCATTGCACACACTTAAAACCGATCTTTTGCTACCCTGTAACAGCGTTGTAAGGACTCCTCAATCCCTGCTAATTTCCCCAGCAGGAAGCAAAGCTTTTTTGGCATACAGAGTTATCTATGTTTACACAATCATGCAACTTAATTATTGACCATGACAGAATTTCTTTCAAGGCATTAACTTTCCTAAATGGATTCCCCTTCTCCAGCAGGATGATATTCTTCTGAGTATTAAGAGGTGTTCTACTAATCTGGGACATGGGACATAGGACATAGGACCTCTTGAGTTTGGATAGTGAAAGGATAATGAATGGCCCATGATTTCTTGTCTTCTGCTTCCTTTTCTCCTCCTCAGAAACAAACTTATGTCTTAAAATACCTCCACAGAAAAGTGTTCCGTTGCCTTTTCCCACCCCTGCTTCCCGTATCACAGTTTTCTTAAGTTCTTCTTAGCATAGAAGGGTATGATGCCATCCCCTGTGATTCTGTTAAGTTCAGATCTATCACAAGACAACAGAGTGTAGGAAGTTTGCTGTAAATAGTGAATAACTGCAGTTGTAAGTATTTGTCCCCTCGCAGAAAAAACTAACTAAGATTAGCTTTCAGAGGAGGAAAGAACAGAATGACTCACAAGTAAAGGGCAAAGGTACTAATCAAAGGCAACTTTAGCAACCCTGAAATGCAGTTTCCTCAGTGAGCAATGTTCTCTCCTGCTGGGAGAGATATGTAGAACCTAACATAATCTACCTCATTTGGAAGTGAACTGCATCTCCCAGTTTGAACTGCACAGAAATGTAGAAAGTGTAGTCTAGATGAAGGGAGAAGGAAGCGGGAATTGTGTAGACTAAAGGATGTAAACTGTGTAACAGAGCTACCTGTGGTAGTGGTTCATGCTGACTTCTAAGTACACAGAGTCAAATGATGAAAAGATTCAAACTTAACTACAAGGAGAGGTGCTGTCTTTTTTTGCCTGCTTTGCCAGGCAAACAAGCACCAGAGGTCTGTTATCAGCAAACCTCTAACAGGCTAACAGGCCCCATGGTCTTGCAGGTCTGGAAATGGGCAATAAACATAGTTTTGTCCCTTGCCAGTTCCATCCTTTCTGCTGCTTCACTCTACCTAATGAATGAAAGCAAAATGTCTGCTTTAGTGAGGCAAGGCTTGTCAGCTCTTTTCATAAGTGTTGAAAAAAGAGAAATTTCTGTTACTGAAGACATTATCTACACTCTCCACTAACAGCAACTTACAACAATTAAGAAAGACAAAGATCTGAATAGGAAAGAACTGAAAATGGGCATTACTGTCTTTCCTTACAGAAGGTCCACTGGCTCTTTTTAAAATCTGTGTAGGACGCTTTGCTGAACAAAATTTGCTCTTCGTGTCCTTTATGACTACATCTGAGGGAAGAAATGCTCCAAAAACTCTTTTGCTATCAAAACATGTATAACCACTATAGAAATCTGCCTCATTTGATAGATTTGGTTTTGTTACCAACTTCCTGGATGCTATCTACTTTAGTCATGAGGCAATAGGTTTTTTTTCAATGGTCTCATCACCATTTATAAGCACCTGTTTGTCTCATTTCCATTTCTCTGTCAGCGGCATTGGTCCTATGTTTCCTTTCAGATTCATAAAATGCCAGGTGCTACAGTATGCCCTCATTTTGTGATCAAGGACACCAGCTTCACATGAGGCAAATAGGTTTTCATGAGCTGTAAACAGATTACGCCTTCAGAGTGACTGAGAAGTGTCAGGAAGAAAAAAAGTCAGGTGTGTGGTAGTGCTAGGCACTGCAAGGTCACTCTAATGTGCTCTGTTAACAGAGGAAACCAGAGATCAGGAATTCATCATTGTCTTCTATAAATAATGTCAGAAAAGCAGAAATAAAATGGGAAAGGGCTTGATATGCTTTGTATTAGGATTTTCACAGAAAATCCAGACAGATGCTCTCAGTGTTCTTTCTAATTTCTAGGTTGCTGTAAAGAAGAAGCAGATCGCAGGCCAAGGCTCCAAGTTCTTTGGTCCCATATTTGGTAGACAAAGGGCAGTTCATAACTGATGGTCTAAGGCCAGAGGAAAGAAGCACAGATCTGTACTACGCTGCAGCTCTGGCCCTGATATGTGGAATCCAGCAACGCACTGAATCTTAGCTGCCTGAGACAGAACCCAGGTGCTGGGAAATGGTCAAGGCCCAAAGAGCCTTTAGCAACCAAAAATAGGGGGATTTAGGATAGGAAAGGAAACCAAGCCAGGTGAAGAGATAGACAGGAAATAAAAGGGTGAAAGGGAGGTAAGTAAAAATACTGTAGAAATAAAAGAACAAATTTTAAAATAAACAAGAGTTAAACAGCATTAAGCTCCTCTAGATAGTGCATCTTTAATTCCAGAGTGAAGAAGTCCCAATGGAGTCATTAAGGGCATATGTTCCTCCCAGAGAGATTTCTGTCACTTCTATCGTTTCCTCTACCATGCCTGTGACAGGGAGAGAGTGGAAGATTTAGGCAAAATTTATTTAAAAAGCCCTGTCATTGAGTCACAAGGTGCAGAAAGGACTCCCTTGCTTTCTGAACTTCTCAGAGAGAAATCTAGGTGGAACTGAACCCAATCTTAGCCTCAGATTATGTCAGCACTTTAAATCTAAGGAATTACAGAGGTGTGACTGAACTTCTTTTGTCTGACAGGTTTTAATGATGGCAAAATAAGACTATTTATATAAAATGAATAATTTATTACAAATGACCAGAGAAAAGCTCTTAATCAGAATTACTTGCTACACAATATAAACACTAAAACTACCAGTAGTATAAGAAAGGATAGTGCACTATATTGAAGCAATTATATTAAAGCTAGCAAAAAGAAATAATTATTAAGTAGAGATATGATGTAACTCACAAATACCAATGCTCATGGGGAGATCTCTTTTGCTCAGCCTCGAGGAGTGTTTTCGAAAGGCATCACCACCCAAAGGAGGAATCTCCATACATACACCACAAGAAAGGTTATGTTAGAAGAACGTGACTGTATGAAAGGGGACTGGACTTTTATAGTATAAAGCGATTGACTGCTAGTCACAGATTTACAGGCCAGCTACTAGTTTATCTGTCACATCTAACTTCAAAAAATAGGATGTGTATTTGGAGTTTGGTGAACCAGGCTGGTATTAGTATAATTCTACACCAAAACAGTACTGTGGCACCACCGGTAACTTGTCCCAGATAACTTGCACGTGTTTGGATTCTCCGATCACATTTTAGGCCTTATTGGGGTAAATCTTCCTGCCACAATGCCCCTACCTTGTTGAGAAACAGTAAAGGTAGTTCAGACTGTAAGGAATTGCAACTTGCCTGTCACAACTCTCCACAATATTTAATAAGCATAACTGATGCAGCAGGTGTAAAAGACACCTCCATGTAGGTAAAATCACGTGAGAAAAATGTTTATTTACCAGTTTCACATTGGGGTGAGAAGGAAAGAACTACTAAAAAAATCTGGACCTGTGACCACACCAGAATGTTCTGTGGTAAAGTATACCAACATTTCCTTGGAGGCAAAACAGGTTCAAGTCCAACCACAGCATCACTCACACCTCTGGCCTGTCTGTTAACTATAGAAATGGAACTGTGAAGTGTGGAGGAGGCTCGCACACTCCAGAATGCCAGACCTAATGTTTAACTACCCATAGCCTAGTTGGCCTGAAATCCTGGAATTGAGGTTAATGAATGCACATGTAAAGCCACCACCCATCTCTGTAACACTGATAAGAACATTTACATTTCTTCTAGATTCTGTAGTTATGATCTGAAATATTTTTTTTTCACCTAGAATGATACTTTGTGTCTGATCTTCATCTTTACTGTTTCTAATCTCCTGTGGTTTAGCTCTACCCTCTGTGGTATCAAATTTAGGTTATTTTCAAAAGACTGTGTTTGGAATCAAGGTTACCAATGTTCAGGTTCCTAGCAAACATCAAATATTCTTCATCTGTACTCTGAGACTTTTTTGTATCTACAGCACCTTTTCCTGGTAAAGTTATGAGCATTTAGATAGCACAAGCTTTGTCTTCACAGTACCATGTATGTTCCATGTATGTTAGTTTACAAATCAGTATGTTTTTGTTGCCCTACACTGAGCTTGAAGATTTTAATGTACGTTCTTTGTTTTGAGGCCAATACTCTCTAAATGTGTGGCTTTAACAACTGGTGTCCTTGTTTTGGACAGATCAGCAGGAGTAGGTGTAGCCAAGACACTCTGTTATTCAATACCATCTTAAGTCAGTCCCAAGGGCAGAGGAAAGGGACTCTTTCTCTCTTTTGAGAAGAAAGGTGGCACAGGGTCTGTCTGCCATTAGTTTTCATTGTCCCGGCTTTGGTGAGCATTTTGCATGTAGATCACCCTGTCTTTGTAAGCTTTAATTATTAATATTGTTGCTTTTACTGTTCATTTTCTTACGTCATTGCTGTTTCAAATAAATTGTTTTTATCTCAACCTGTGGTATTCACCTTTTGGTGTCTCCAAGACTCAACTCCATCCTCAGAGCAAGAAAGGGGAACAGGACTTGGGGGGAGTGAGCAAACAGCTTCTCGTTTTGGAGAGTCTTGGTGGGGGCACTGAATTAAGGAGTAGTATTCCTAATCCAAAACAACTGGTTATTTTCCACTTTATACAAATGAACTAATACCCATGACAGCAGAGAAAACAAAATAAATAGAAATTTATGGCTAGCCAGTCTTGATCTCCTCTCTATGAAATAATTCACACTGGTAGATTATAATTTCATAGGGAAACTTAATGAAAGCATTTTCTCTTGCACAGAAGTTTCAGAGCCAAATGGAAACAGTAGCTTGACTAAAGGTTGTAAGATCAAGGACTCACACTACAATTACTCTTCTGCACAATATTGTCTTCCTGTGTTCCTACGTAAGAAAAAACTCCAGCTAGCATAACCTTCTCTGTGTTTTCCTGCCAAAGAAGAGGGTAAAAAAAGCCTCGTTATGTCAATCCTATCCTTTTGCTCTCTTGATAGGCCTGATTTAAAGCCAAGTCTCTGTTCCCTAATCCTACTGCACTTGGGAGGGGGGTCACACATAGCATTACTCTCTGCAAGCACTCCTTAAATTCCTTCATATTCTTAGGAAGGCATATTTGAAAAGTACTGTTCTAAGTGATATTTCTTTATTTTCTGTACCACTGCAAAACTAAGCCTTTTCATTACTAAAACTCATTGGGTGCTAATGTATGTACAGGCACCTAGCACAAAGTGGTTCTCACCATGGAGAACTCCCATGACTCATGCTGAACCTGGTGGGACCACTTCTGCAGTCCTTCTTTTCACTGCAGTGAAGAATAGAAGGGCAGACCCCACACTAGCAGTGGTTTTTATATAAACAAGTCTCAGAAACAAAGATCATCACACATGGAGGTTGCTATGATACTAGAATCACATAGATCTGATGTCATTCATGGGAGTGCAATCCCTGAATGTAAACTGGGGTTTTCTTCTGCAGCCACGCAATTCTAGCACTCATACCACAGTATGTATTAAAACCCAATAATCTAGCAATATGTTCATTTGCTGAACCCTAAACAGTACTCAAGGCTGAAATACTGTAGCTGCACCATGTAACATGGATTATATTGCTAAATTGGAGTTAAAGATAAGAATGAGCATCCTATTTCTCTTCTTTCTACCAGCTGTAATGACACATCCACCCACTTCCATTTCCCCACATCTCTGCTCCCCATTAGAGTGGTTCTGCTAGGAAAGTGCACCTTTGTATTTCACATTTTGGATTGTCTTGTGGTCCCAGAATAATGACACCTATATCAGGCAGACTAAACAATGACTTTTAATAGTTTAGTAAAATGATGGTGCTTCCTAACCCTCAGAGACTGCTTCCAGTCCCAATAGCTCAAAAACCAGCATTTAAGGGAAATTTCTGTGAAGTTTAACAGGGAATGACAAGCTTTCCATAGAATGCTTAGAATAACCCAGGAAGCACAGCAATAAGGATGTAATTCTCAATTCATAGCTATTAGATGCTAAATTTCTATGGAATGTAATTGATTTTTTTATTTTTCAATTCCGTAAGTCTTTTCCACAGAAAAGACTTGCACTTCTACTGCAGCTTACACAGATACAAGGCAGAGTAAATCTGTATTATTTAACAGGAAGTAAAATTGCTGCTGTTCTATTACATACAAAGTGGGAGGTCTCTGCTGCGTAAATTCCAAGCGTTTCATACTCCACAGAAGTCAGTTCATACTGAACACAGCTTGTTTCAAAAAAACATCATTGTAAGTTAGGCTTAACTAAGAGCAGCATAAAAACACTCCACATTGTTCACAGAGTTCTCTCTAAAAACTTTAAGTCTTAGAAAAACACAAGAAGTGGATTTATACCTGCTATATATTATTGCTTAAGATGTAGTAATAGCACAGATGAATTTAGTTTCTGGTGGCCAGTATTGGGGAAAAAAAAGACAAAACAATTCCGAAAAAAAACAGTGTGAAGTTACCTTACAAACACAGAGGAAAGCCATGCACATTTTAAGCTCCATTAGCATCACAAAGGGATAGAAGCTGATACTCTGCTTGAAACTAGCAGTAGTGCCAAGGCTTCCTCACATCAGAGGGTTAGTGGCTCCTGCCAGAGGGTCTCCCAGCAGGAAAACTTGTAGTGATGTTGTGAGAAAAGCAAGTGCAAATAAACAATAGAAGCAGATACCAGGCCAAAAAAGCACGAGGCTGTACCTGTTCTTTGTGCAGCAAAGACTCTGAGACTTATATTCATTTCTTCATGTCATGGAAATGTAATTCAGTCCTCTCCATCCAAATACAAGTGTTGCGGTTTCTGTGAACAGTAATTTTGTGGTAGGATTTTTGTCTCCTGGACAGAGGCCTTTGATTGCAAATTCATAATTTATGAACAAGACACTTAAAGTGAGAGTAAAAATTGGTCTCAGAAAATTTCTCAGCAGAAATGCTCCTTACAGATGGTTTTTCCAGCCAAAGACTGCCAGATCTCAATACGCCCTAAGAAGACTTGCCTCTCTCCTATCTTGTCATCTCAAGACACTTAACACATGCTATGGTTTGTTTTGCAGCCCTGTTTGCCAACACATCTGAGGAAGTGGGTGTACCAGAGCTGTTTGAGTAAGGTCAGTACCAACCACAGATTCCTATACACATCAGCCACAGTTTCTTATACACAACAGAGGTCTCCAGCCAGCTTTCCAAAGTAGTCCAAAGGTGAGCACTGACTGGCAATCAGATTTGCTCTGTGCATATGGTAAACATAGTGGAAATATGGTACATCAGGGTTGCAGCACCTCCCAGCCCAATACATGCTTCTGAACTGAATTTTAAACAGAACAGCATCCTATCTGCTCACTGGAGGGAAAAACCCTTAGGATCCCCTCTCTATATTTGGCTTTGTTTTCTGTCAAATTGAGTCCCTCGTTCTCATTTTTTTCCTACTCTGTTCCTTGTTTTGTTTTTGAGCTTGGTTTGTTTGTGTTTTGTAAAAACTAGTCATACAGACTGAAATTGCTTTGTTTGATTCAATGTCTCTTGCTGCAGGTATGCTGCCTTTTTTCATTAAATTTGTATTTTGACTATCAATGTTATTGATGCTTACAGAGGTTTTTATGCATGGAGTTCAGGGTACCCCATAACAGCAGATATTTCTTTTGCAAGTTCTATGTAAGAAAAAAAGTGTGGAAAAGGATAATTTTAATATTGTATGAAAAGCTTGTAGATATTGCAAAATACATGATCAACATAATGAAAAATGCCTGGTGTAGAGCTGAAATACTGTAAACATGAGTGTACAATTGAAATTAACATCATATCTGATCAAAGAAACAGTAAATATTATTCCCGTAGTGCAGACATTAAGAAAACAAGGTGGAATCAAGCCTAGAATCGTGAAATGAAGATATCTCAGAGGGGAAATGGGGAGCAGAACTAATCCTTGGCTCATCTAGCTATTAACTCACAATGCTCGTTTAGACCCTGAAGAGGGGAAGAAACCGAGACCTGGTCACTCTTCCTTGTACCAGCAGCTTGTCTCCAGGGGACACAGAGTGGTGATCCTAGGACTTTGGCAGGCCATGCTGGCATGCAGTATTCATCTGGCTTTCTGACAAAAGGCTTTACTTCTTGCTGCAGAGGGGTGATTAGCACTGCTCCTTCATTTAATGTTACTGCTTTGATTTCAAGCCTTGTCTATGCAATATTGCGAAACATAAAGTCTTGCAGGTTCCCCTTTCAATTCGCATCCTCAGTGCTGTTTTGAAGGGGTTGCTTTAACCTTTCTCATACAGAAAATGTAGAAAATTACCTCTCCAATCACTCATTCACCAGCCCAAGCTGCTGCAGTTCCTGAAATGAAATGCTGTCTGAGTGTCTTGTAACGGTCATCAAAACCTACTTCAGTAGCTTGAAGCAAAAGCAACTTTTCATTAATTCTTTATCCATATGGAATAGAAAATAGTGCAGGCCAAATCATGACTTTAGTTACATCTTGTTAAATCTGGAGGAACACTTCAATAGCTATAAAAGGAATGTAAACTATAAGTGGTCTGCAGCTTGAACATTGAGAACATAAAATTGGGTTTTTGCTGGGACTTCACACCAAGGCCATAAAGCTAACAGTAATTTATTTCATTCTGGGGAAATGTTAGTGGCCACGTGTATTTTTCATACTTAGAAATATTTCAGTAACAACACAAATTTAAAAAAAGCAAGCAAAGACAAGAAAAGGTTTGATAGAAATTTGATTTCTGCTTTTGAGATACTTTTGTATTGAATCTTATTTTTCAAAAAAAAAAAAAAAATTCTCTTCTTTGTTGCCATAGCAATATATTCCCAGGGTGAAATTATATCATACTGCCTTTCTTCTAGGTTCCTGCTATGTGCAATCACCACCCACTCTCCTTCATTACAGTCAATAATCAGCAATATCTCCCCACCCCCAACCTCTATTCATCTGCATGTTTTGGGGTGGAGGATACGATAGTTATTGTTTTGACAGGTGTAGAGAAGCCAAGTGGATTCTCAGTGTAATGAGGAAGTACAGGATGTGATGCCTGAAATGTTTCCAGTCCAGTCCCCTCTGACAATGCCTGTAAGCAGCTGTCCATCCACAGTCCCAAGCTCTTCTGCACATGCACTAACTGCTGGTGTCAGCTCTACAGCACTGCACTGTGTCTGTTTGGAGGAGTGGGAACAAGAACCTATGCTAGCCTGGCATTGTCAAAGCAATGTCAAATTTGAAGTGGACCTCTGATTTTCTTAGGTAAAATGCTATTGCATTAACTCATTGTGTCATCTCATCCTTGCACCTTCACACATTAACTTCAAAATGAACACCTCCATAGCAGGTCAACAGGCCAAGCAGAGCTTGCAGAACACACACCACAGTCACACATGCTTTTTTTAACTAAATCTCTCAAGTCATATTAAGAGGTTAAGTTAAATAGTCAATTCATCTTAAATACTGAAGTTATCCTGGGTCCGTTAGTTTAGAGGACCCAATCAGTTTATCATATTGATTTGTACCAGCTGAATAACTAGACCTGGATAAACTTCTGACTTTTAATACTACAGAATAGTTTTCACTGAATTTGAAAGAGAGGTTAGTGTTCTCACTACTCACAAAAAGCAGTGCAGCTGGAAATTTACCAAAAGCATTGAAGGGACATGAGTTTCTTCCTCCTCTGGTTCCAGTCCTTTTGCATTACCACTGCTTCTGCTCTAGAGTCAGAGGTCCTCATGGTACAGCTGAGCCACCAGCCCACTCACCTTCCTTGCTTGGAGTCAGAGCTGCCTCCCCCTCAATGTTCACCAGATTTTTAATAGTAATTTCCAGTATTTAATCTGAATTTCCTGGTATGTCTTTGTCATTCTCTCATGTATCCTGACTAGATTTTTCTCTCACTGGATAACTTCTAAAATACTTATGTTTTCTAAATATAGGTATATACTGTTTAAAAAAAAAAAGAAAAGAAAAAAAAAGAAAATTGCTTTGAAAGTGTTTTGCACAGTAATGGGCATTAGGTCTTTAAAACAGCATGATAGCTGAAGGGAAAAAAAAAATTGGGTTGCATGACAGAACTCTCCCCTTGCTTGTCAGTCAAATTAATTGCTAAATATGGTTTCAGGTAGAAGATACATCATTCTTAATGCATGTTTTGTTAATTCAGGAATGTTTTGAATGCTTACTTCCCATTTAGTAATTCTTTGGGGATATAATGGTATCCATTTAAGCAATATGCATATAAATAATGTATAATTTTTGTAATGTGATTAGAAATTAATTGTGATGCTACTTTTCTTCTGAGAATGCTAGAATAACTTTCTGTATTTTAAACAGAAAGATTAAATGTGCCTTCCTTTCAGGTATTTCTATATCTATGTTTATATGTTGGACAATGGCACCTCATAGACTATTGAAAAAATCTGTTGGGGATTCATCCCGATATTGTTTTTTATTGAATATTTTCAACCAATTCATCGCCTCTGGAATGGCATTTTGGAGCCCATATACCACCTAGTCCTGATACTGTCTCAGTCTTTTTAAGTGGTTTCCATAGTTAGGATCCCATCCTTGGATCCCACAGGGGCAAATAGTCATCCACAGTACCTGATTATTCAACTTGCTTCAGCCATGGTTTTGGCAGCTCTTTGGACCATCTCCTTTTCCATATCTAACACTGAATTGATATCAGCCCATTCTGGATTTTGTGACTTCATTACTCTTTGAACATTGGTGGCTACTGTGTCTGGGTTGTCTCTGTCTTCCCCAAGTGTGTTTTTCCATTGCTGCATCTCACTCATCTGAAAAGGAACCCAAATTTACATTGGCCCTCAATTTCCCATGGCTTCTGTTAGAGTCTGTGCAGCTGGTTTGGATTCTGCAAGTCTTGTCTTAGCCCTTGTCCATCCAGCAACTGGGCTGTGTGCTTCTAAAGCTTTGAGAATTTTTTTACCTTCTTTTGGCTTTAATGTTACAGGTCTTTCTCTGCCTTCCTTTAAAGCTACAACATCATCCCAACTCATCCATGCTACTCCCTATGTCTTGAAGTCACAAAGACACTGTGGATTTTTAAATATATAAGTAGGAGTTTCACCCTTCATTCTCCAGGGTGCTGCATACTCAGGTACCCAGCAGAATGATTGCAAACTCTCCAGCCTGCGCCTGTGTAAGCAGCTGTTCACTTCACCAGTTAAAAGTTCACTATATTATGCCTAACATTTAGACTTCGAGATCTGTTTTGGTGAATCTCAGCTAGAGATTCCTGCAAGAAGTTTCTACCTTAAAGGAGGACCATGACAATCACTAATAAAAACATATTGCTTTCTGCAATACAGCAGTATCCCTGCTTGTCACACTTGTTCTGTTTGTCGCACACAAGCCTCTAGAGTACTTGGAGAAGGAAGGTCCTTGACTCAGGATATAAAATCCTGCTGGGACAGTTGAGTGTGCAGGCCACTGCTTTTCCTTTGAAAATTACACAAAAGGAAAATAATCACTAAAACATAGAACACAACCCATCCATCCTAGATGCTGAACTCACTAAGTCACTTGTTCAGCTTTATCTGTGATAAAATAATACATCAATTTAAGGGATAGAATTCTAAGTTAATTGAAGGGATGCTGGGAAGGATTAATTCAGATGAGAAAAATGGTTTCTGCCCTACTGTTAACATAGGCTGAATCACATGACGTGGGAAGTGTTCACTACTGGTCCTCAGCACCACAGGTGCACCCTGTCATATTTTGAAGTTATTATTTTGTCCCAGAGTTCTGTCTCCACCTTTTTTTACTCCTTGACTTCTTGATCTTTGGCAGGATAATGTAGCCATCCATAGCAAAGTTGGACATACTTAGGTTGTATTGACTTGAGCTAACAATGCACCTAAGGAAAACAAAGTAACTAGAGAGGAACAAGGAAAGAGAATTCAGCAGGGGATGGTTGGGCATTACAACCAGTACTCTTAATGCCAGGTAAACTTAGAGATAAACCTCAGAAATTGAAATTTCATTAGGACAGATTTTTTTACTATACCACAGGTAATTTACCTAACGAGATTATAATACTTGAACAATATACAATGTCTCTGAATTAGTTCACCAAAGTTATGTGTCACTTACATAACAGAGCCCTCTTGTATTATTTTTCCATATCCTTTTTTTTGATGAACCTGCCAGTTTGAAAAAGCTTAGTTGTGCTTCTTTCTAGCTCTCTGCATGGTGCGCGCACACACACACACGCACACATACATTCTGCAGGATCAGAGAGTGTTGTGGGCAGTATCTTGGCAGAAGATGAAAAGGAAAGGAAACAAACTTCCAGTTTCTCTCTTTGGAAATTACAGCACAATTTTTTCCCTGTCCTTTGTACATGTAAGCAAGCTAGGCAGATGGAATGTATAATGTGTGGGCATGAAACTTGCCAAACATGATTACTTTATCTCCCTGACATCTAGATGACAATTCCATGAAACTCCAGTTTGTTGTAGATTCATGCTTAG
Source organism: Serilophus lunatus (assembly GCA_013399895.1). Taxonomy (NCBI): domain Eukaryota; kingdom Metazoa; phylum Chordata; class Aves; order Passeriformes; family Eurylaimidae; genus Serilophus; species Serilophus lunatus. The sequence continues at coordinate 27,352 of VXBA01005118.1, read as the reverse complement.
TGTTGTTTTGTTTTCAGAAATGCCCAAATACACTGAGCAGATGCTACAAAACAGTTAGACAGACATTTTTTTTATATGCCAATGATTTCACACACAGACACTTCACAAATAGCTGGAGTGCTACTTTTAACACTCCACCTATAGCTAGTCGGGGTGCCAAGCAGCTGGTATGTTCATCCCATTTAATGATTTTCAAACTGCTGCTCTTGGTTCACAGAAACCAAGGACTGAGGAACCTGGATCATATACTAATCTAACAAAAGAAATCTCCCACACTTTTACCTTTAAATATCACCTGCTGTATCTGTTCTGTCAAATCTTGCAAAAAATCTTCCAAAAAAAATTGTGACAGGCATGTGCAAGCACCAGTGAGAAGATAATTTTGGATCTATGTTCACATTTTGAGATTCCCTTGGAAAATATTCTTTCAGAAGAGAAGACACAGTAATGCTAGCTGTAGTAACAACGTTTTTAATGTGGACACCACAGCAGCATATCTATCATGCCAGACCTACTGAGACAGGAGAAATCTGGGGCAACAGTTAAAAGCATTAAAGACTTTAATCCAGATTTTCACAGTGCATCCTCAAAGGAAACACTATCATGGAAGTGACTTGGCTCTGGGGAGCTGACAGAGGCCTTCTTAGATTCTAACTCAAATAAGGAATTAAGTGTTAGAATAACATCTGTTTTCAGTCATCACCTCTTATTTCAAGTCCAGTACTGTGAAAGCCAGATAGATCATACAGTTATTTTGCATGTACAATTTAGTCATATTTAGCTAAAAAATCTTGAAGACATTCTTCCAGCCATTAAATACACATCCGTGGTGCTGGGGTTAAACTCCACATCCAGCCTGCATTTCCAATGCCTTATCTGTAAAATTATTACCTTTAATACTACTCAGCATTTATTTCTACGGGTAAGGTTATCACCACTATATCAGCATATTATGCCAAAGGAATTTGACCCCACAGGTGGCTTTGGCAGGCAATGAGACAAGGCCAAGTGTCAGCAAGCACATTTCCCTTCTAACAGCCGAGATCAGCGCGAAAGTGGTGTGGGGAGGTTTGGCTGATTACAGCACCAAAAAACACCGCTGCAGGCACTACTCCACCAACCTCCTCTGCCCTACACAAGGCTTTCTCTAAAGCTGGTTCTCATCTCTGGTTGAGTGCATTGAGTACTTGTTCAGGATCCACCAGCATAATCACTTAACACCTCACTCTTACAGAGGTGTATCAAAGGATAATTAAAGGAATCGATTGCAAAGCATTCAGAAAGTGTTGATGAAAGTCATTAAATAAATTTAATTAAAATTATTAATTTTTTTCCTGTGTATTTACATATTTTTGGGATTTTCTGTTTGCCTTGTGACTGGGATTGTAGAGCTTCTCTTAGAAAAATAAAATAAATAAAGACAGGACAATAAGTACTACTTCATCCTGTTATCTATTACTACTGGAAATCTACTCATCTGAGTAAATGTGTTTTTGTTGTACAATATCTTACTGATAGGTTTGATGAACTTTTACATTTCAAAGCTGAGTGGCAGGAAATCCAATGCATATTGCGCAAATGATGATGCAAAGCTCATTATTTTATCATAACAAATGTTATAAAATATTACTATTAAACATGTGTCTCACATTACTGAGATGTCAATCAAGTTCAAGGTTTATAGTGCAATATACTCTACAAATAAATCCTTCAATTGCCCTGTAAAATTCTTGAAGTAACATGGGAATTACCAAGGATTTCTAGCAAGTGCTTTCTTGGTATTTCTAATGGAGGTTTAGAATATTCTTTTGTCTGGCTGAAGAAAACTCATTAAATATGCAGTTACGTATTTGATTGGTTTTGGTTGTGTAACAAATCAAACTTTTTGAGCTCAGAATTAAAAAGCAAAAAAAACCCAAGTAACTTACTCATGCTTCTTTAGAACATATAGTTTTGCCTCACAGAATATGTAATCCTATATGCAACAAAAAGATATACTATTAAAGTAATATTTTTACTAAATGTAACAAAATACATATTTACCTTACTGAAATTACACATCAATGCAATCTTTGTCAAAATGTTTTGACTTGGAGTAAACCTTTTCAGAAAGAAACAGTTCTACAAAATACTTAATCATTTGCAGTTTGTTTTCTATTAAATAAACATACAATAACATGGAGATAAAACCTCCTTGGGAAAATTATTATTAGTCAAAGAAATGTAATTGCTTTTTAGCCCTGATTTTGGATAGTGATTATTCCTGGGTCATTTGTCAGAGGGTTTCATAGTTGTAGTTCAGCTTCAGGGAAAGACCCATCCGCTGTAGGTGTGAGTCCTTTTTCCATCAATGGCTTCCGTTTTTCAGTAGAGAAGAGCTTCCCTGTGGAGGCCCCATCACAGAAGGACTGGCATATAGCTTTGTAATCCAGGCTCTGTAGGTGCTTTGTCCATTACTCTGGGTTTGGGCTTTGTTTCAGGAAGATGCTCAAACATCTGCATTTAAGCAGTCAATTAGTAAATCTCCTATTCACAGGTCCAAGGCAGACATTCAATTCATTGCCTTACCAAATAGAGGCTATGCTGGGATATGTACATGGGATCCCTGATGAATAAACAAATGAATTGACAGATCCTAGATTAGCTGTTTCTTGAGAGATGAAACTTTTTTTTAATGAGGAACTGACATAAATACCTAGAGAATGAAAGTAGCACTTATCATTCTGAGATGCTTTAGGAAGAGTGCTGTTGACAATTTTTTTATGAACTTGACTTCTATGTGTCTTCCAAAATTCAGCAGTCAAATGATTTTTTTGCAATTTTAAACAAAATAGTGTTTTCTTTATTGATTGAAAGGCTGAGGACTTATTTTCTCAGCCTGCAAAATGTACTCTACACCACTTAGTTGAGTCTAGTTAGAGTGCTAAAAGTATTGCCTTGTAAAAATACAGGTCCTACCTTGTCAGCAGCTTCAGGCCTTTGTGAAAGGAATTGATGTATTCCGTCTACTTTCTGAAGGATGCAAGATCTAATCACAAAAGCCACTGGCACATCTGGAGCTCCTTTTGTAGGAAAAGTGCTCTGAGTTTACCAAAACTGAGTAGCTCTCTGACATTAATGGTCACTTTCCAACTCTGGATCGGTGTCATCCCTGATGATAAGGAAGAACAAGTTTCAGGGGCAGTAACTAGATTGCCTTGCAAGAAATTAAAATAGGGATGAAAACCCCATGGATCAGGACAGACCACATCACACACAACCTAGAAAATTGTTTCTATAGACATGTAGAATACAAGTGGTGATGTCTGGAGAAGGAAATTGTACAGAGAAGAAGTAATAGTCAGTCAAAGTAATTTATATTCTTTACCATAATTAGTGTCTTAGATTATTAGGAGAGACATCTTACCTGAATGTCAGAAACTAATCAGACAGTGATTTGAAAATATTTATCCTGAAACAATACACTTAATGGCCTCCTTTTCTGTTAACTTCATGTAGAAAAGGCTATGTAGATTCAAGAGGAAAGAGGCTGGAAAGTGCTGTAAATCACTTGACTTGAAGAAACAATGTAGCTTTCTTTTCACACAAGACTGTTTGGGCATAGAGATACCCTCTGCAAGGTTGAATTCTTTGTAACACTTACTGATGAACAGAGCACTTGCTTTTCTACATAGCAAAATGCGTATGAGCCACTTGATACAGTAAGTTGGCAGGCACAAATCACTCCTTTGAAAACACATTTGTTGTTATTAGTCTTGCTCCTGAGCCTCTTTCATACTGAAGTAATCAGTATCACTCTTGATTTACAATGCTGTAAGTAAGGAGTTAATTACGCTTTATTAATTCTGTTCTATTACATAAAGGAGAAAATACATCTTTGTTTTAAATCATGGAACAGTGAAATCATGAAGATTCTGCTACTGAATTTATTAGGGTTGGGTTTCATCCAATGTGCTATTAAATCTGTAAGCATTGCTGAATTACATTTCATGGCAATTTAAAATTATTTATCCTGTTTACTGCATGTACAATTGTATTGGTTTTTTCTGTGGCCAGGTTTTGGTGGCAGTGGGGGGGAGCTGAGGGAGAGGCTTCTTCGAGAAGCTGCTGGAGGTTTCCCCATGCCCAGGCTGGGCCCACTGCTGACCAAGGCTGGGCCAATCGGTAGTTGACAGAACCCCTCTGTGATAACATATTTAAGAAGGAAGACAAAAAAAAAGCTAGTAGGAGATGAAGATGGCTGCCGGAGAGGAGCAGAGTGAGAGCCTGTGAGCAACAACACAGACACCGAGGTCAGTGGAGAAGGAGGGTGGCTGTAGTGGACCCCTGGCACTCAGCCCGGGTTAAGCCACTACAACAATCCAATATAATTCTCCTGAAAGTTGATGAGCATTTTGAAGGTACAGTAATGGGCTGAGTTTTCATCTAGGCAAAGCGTTCCCAGATTGCTAGATGACTACTGCCAAGAACTGGCAAGCCCTTTAAAAGTGGACTGTGTCAGAGACAACCAGCTGAACACTGCTCTGAAGAAACATGAACAGCACTTTAGCTGGCAAACCCCATCTTTTGTACCTGTGTGCACCAAGGCATGGGCATGCCCTCATGGCTGTCTTCACTCAAGTGGACCATGATTCCTCCTCATGCATACAATGTGGTGATGTGTGCTGTTGCCACTGCTGCAAGGCTATTCGAACACAACTCTCAGGTCCAATGAGAGGCCTGAAGAACAGAATTTATGCATACCAGACCTAGATGGACAGGTGACAGCCTCAAGATTTCCCCCTTCCGGTATGGTTATTAAATGAAAGGAGGAAAAAAGAAACATTTTAAGCAATTCATTTTTCTGTTGTTCCTTTGCGTCTTGGTAACTATCTCGGTTACAATGTATTGATTCCAATGAGAACCTGCTTTACTGGAATCAACAGCAAAATTTATTTCAGTTGCCTAAGAAGCAGGGCTGGGACATAAAGAGTAATGCTGAGCTGTATGTTTGATCAGCACTTGCAATGCAGAATACATACAAGATACAAAAAGACATTAATCTTATATGAGCTCAGAACCACCATAAAACATACAAAACCAAAGAAATAGAAAAACATCTGAAGATCAAGCAAGGTTAGAATCCTGGAAATTTCATGGTCTGGCTACAGTGATTGTCCTCATTTTCAGCAAAGGAACAATCTACAAAACCCAAATGAACTTTTGAACCTGTAACAAGTTATTGTAATAAGCCTCGAGCTGTGTTGAAAATCTGACAACCTTAAGCGTGTGAGTCATGACGTTGAAAACTTGTCAGCAATAAATATGTAGAAGATGAGCTGAAGAAAAGGTAGAGCACCATACTCCAGCATATCCAGCTATAAATGAAAGAGGGGTGCATAGTTCTTAATCTAAACTCAGCCTGAGGAGACGCCACTATGCTGCCCACTTTGCAGGTGGCTTTATGTAACTTCATATCCGGCAACTGATCTGAATACACTCCCCTCATTTTACAGATGACCTCAGTGAAGGCAAAAAATATTTTTGATGCTTGCCCAAGGTCACGCTGTGATTCACTCAGGAAATTCCAGAAAAGTATCGAAGAAGGCCAGGTTCTCTGAAGTGCTAAATCAAGTAAGTGTAAAATCATATGAGTTCATTGAACTTCTTTTCACCTTTGATGGGCAATTCTTCTTCTGAGAGACCTCAAGAGTTCCGATGGAACTTAAAAGCTGCTCAGATACCTGACATCATGTACTCTTTCGAGCCTGCACAACATGAACGGAAGGAAAATAGAGCAACTAGAAAAAACTTGTCTCCAGAATCTAATCAGGACTCAAAGCGACAACTTGGAGTGGGACCAATACACTACAGAAAACGTCATGCACTGGAAAAGCTGAGCTGGAGCAGCAGCAGCACACATGAGGACAGGAAATGTGAATAAACGCAAAATGTAAGGAGCAATATCCTGCAGGGGAGTTAAATATATCTTGTATTTTAAAAAATACTCATTATTGTGGCCTGGCAAGGGAATACTTACAAACAGCACTTAAACGTTTGCATTCTGAGGTGCCCGAGAGCGCTGTAGGAGGCAGACGCTCTCCTCACCGTGTGGACCGGGACCGCTCGGTGGGTGAGTGTGTCCGGCTGCAGCTGCCCTCTGGAGCTTGCCGCTCCTGGCGGCGGCACGGGGGGCTCCGGACAGGGCAGGGACAGCTCCTTTGGTAGAGCATGGTGTCAGCACCGGGTGGGCGGAGAACAGTGGCCGCCAGCCCCTCGGGTGCCCCTAGGCCGCGGCGCGGGGCGGCGAGGGGAGTTGCGGGCTGCGGAAAGGCGCGGCCGGCGGGCGCGCACACAATGGCCGTGCCGGGAGCCGCCCGCAGACCCGCGCTGGGCGGGTCCCGCCACCGCGGGCTTCCCGTGCCGTGCCGGGCGGTGCCTTTCCGGGCGGGGCGGGGCGCAGGG
>VXBA01005118.1:0-20574 GCA_013399895.1 Serilophus lunatus | reverse complement strand
CGGGGGCGGGGGGCGCCGCTTTCTTCTCCCTGCGCTCGGTGACGGGCAGGGGAGGCGCCCGCGGGTGCCTCTCGCTTCTAGGTTGGGGAGGGCAGGGAGCGCCCCCGGCGCTGGGAGGGACCGCGGGCAGGGGCGTTCACCTCCGCGCTCCTCCGCAGGGCGCGCAACCAAGCGCGGGGCGGCTTCGCGGCGCTGGTGATGAGGGCGCTGAGCAGAGGCTGAAGCCGGCGGCGGTCGGTGACCATGACGGTGTTCCGGCAGGAGAACCTAGAGGAGCACTACGAGACGAGCGAGGACCTCGGCAGGTGGGTGCGGGCCGAGGGAGCCTCGGCCGCTGAGCGTGGCGGGGCAAGGGGGTGAGGGCAGGCACGCCCCTGCGTTGCCTTTCCACCACCCCTCCTAAAGTACCCGAAGACTGGAAAGGGAGTCGGATTTGAAGTTACCGCGCGTTTGCGTTTTTAATACGGGTCTGATGGGATTTTTGTACATGAACAGATCCTGCTGATGCCTTTTCAGCGTGATGCCCGCCTGGGTGCTGTGCAGCGCGTACGGGCATACCTGCTGCTGCCGGGGCAGCTGTGGCAATGTGAGGCTTGCTGCTGTTTGTCAGGCGGATAACTGGAAATGTGTTCGCTTTTTAGGATAGAAGTTTGCATTGTTAGTAGCGTGAAGGGCTCCGTGTGTATTGCATATTTGGGCTTTGGTTTAATAACAGGATTAAAGAAGTGTCTGGAAATCACTGTTGGAGCTGGAAGTCAGATCAGGGCATGTGAGCAGTGTGCTGCAGATGCAGAACTGCCTGCTTGATCCTTGTTTCTCCAGCGCTGTGTAGTTGTAAGCTCCTCCACGCTCACACTATTAGTTATGCCTTATTTTTCCAGTGCTTTCCATCTTTTACAGCTGTTACTTTAACACTGAATTGTGTTTTGTGTGAATGCCTTTCTTCATTCTCCCTTCTCTAAGAGGGAATCCAGTGCAATCTAGCACACGCAGAATCCTTTCCTAGGGTTCGTCTTGGTGATTTCTAAGCCCAGGATCAGTGTTTAATTTACATAAGACATTCAGAGTACACAGGCAGATGCTTCTGTGTCTACTTTTGCATACCATTCCAGTGAAGGGTCCAGTCACAGCAAATGTTGTGAACAAGGTACTTAGAAATATGTCACTATTTCTTAAAAAAAACCCAACCCAAACCCAAAACAAACAACCCCCCCAAAAAAAACCCAACCAACCAAACAAAAAAACCCAACCTCTTGAAAACTGCAACCAACCAACCATAAAGCCCTCCACATTATAAGCAAGTTAGTTGGACTGAATTTAAAATAAACTTCATCCCAATTATGTACAAGCTTGTTGACATGACTTGTTGAATGTGTACTTTTTTTCACAATAGTGTTCTGCATTAGCATTTTCATGCATCTAGAATAACAGGCTGTGCTGGACAGTGAAGTCATATTAACCTAATGGATAATTTGATAGAAAGATGTGTTATTGTGATAAAACGTAAGTTTCTATTGTGTGGTCTGAAGATTTTGGAGGGGGCACCTAAAAGTGATTTGATTGACAGTCTTATTGAAAAGAACACATAGTGCTCCAAAATTCAATTTTAGTTTTCTGGACTCTTAAAAATAAAACCGTTGTTGTGCTTACAGGTTCTGATTTACTTTATAGAAGAAAATAAAGAAATGGATATAGTGATGTTTTTTAAGGTTCTTCAGGGAGAACACGGTGTCAGTATTCAAGTTTATGAAGTGTTAAGGTTTACGTGAGTTCTCTTATATTTATTTTAAAGAGAAAGTGTCAATACAAGCTTAGGCCAATTACATAGGAAATATTTAGATACATGGAGGTCTTTTTCCAAACTAATGTGCTTTGACAATCTTGCATTAGCTCCAGAACACAGCAGTGGAGACCAGGCATTTCATATTTACAGTATGGGATGTGCAAACACTGAAAAAGTTAGGTAGTAAAACAACAACAAAAAAACCCAAAACAAATGGCATGTTTCAAATTGGCAAAGTGTCAGGTAACAGTGTTCAGTTTAAAAATATTTAAGAATATTGCAGCACTGAGGAGTTTATTCATTCTAATGCTACATAAGCTTGGCATGCAGTCTGAACCTGTAATATTTTGTGAATTTTAAAGAATATAAAAGTCCACTCTAGTTTCTAATTGAAAAAGAATAAAGAAATCTAGGAATCTAATCAATTCTGTCTACTTCTGTGAGAAAATACCAGTGGATGGTAAAACATTGTGAAATATTTGACAGGGATTTTGCTTTAAGAGTGGCATACAGTTATTTAAAAGGGCCAAACCTTTTACTTCAACATCATTTTAAAAACCCAGGATTATTCCATTGTGAAATATTGCAAAAAAACTATAAGCATAAGTAAATCTCAGAATAGCTGTTGTGTGTTCCAATTCAATGGTGTTTTTAACTTCTTTTTGAACTTAAATTTCTAAAATAATTTTTTCTAAATTTTCTAAATATATTTTTCAAAACTTCTAAGATTTTCTAAAATACATTTTTTGTAAATTGCTATTTCCAATTCTTCATTTACACCTTAGGTAGGTTCTTGACTGTTAAGTTTGCATATAAATGTAGTTACCCAGAGGCTCAAAATTTAGAAAGCAATATTAAAAACACTTTAAAATTTCCTATATTCATTTGGGAACCCAAATTCTAATTTAATACTTGAGCAAAACAATGTGGAAAGATTCCATTTTGCAAAATCAACCTATTTTTCCCCTTCTCATGGAAGAATTCTTTCATTTTTCTCTTATTTAGCTGCAGGCAGGAAGCAAACAAGGTGAATAAATTAACAGGTGAATTTTTATTGAGAGAATTGTGTTTGCATGAAAGGATCCTGAAGTTCCTGGGCCAACTTACCTTTGGAGAGAGCTTAGTGAAGATGCAAATGCTCAGACATTTTAGTAATCATCACTGTTTTCCCTTGTAAATTATTTAAGTCTTCATTACATTTTAATACTTCTGACAGTAACTAGAATAAAAAAAGCATCTGAATAAGAAAGGTTCTTGAGGAAAGCAAATGGGCTATGTAAATGAAATGTTTGATTGAAACTAATAAAGGAGGCTTAAGCATTGCTTAACATAAAACCTAGAGTTGTTGGAAATAAGAAGAGAAATGGTGTGCCTGGGCTAAAAAAAAAAAAGGCATTTTCTAGTATTTCACAGTGTTTTTGCAGAAGAAATAATAAACAGTCCTTCTCCTTTTATGAAAACATGTGAGTTCTGTTCCGTTCTTTGGCTTGTTTTCATTTATGCCTGGTGAGAATAAGAAAAAAGAAATTTAGGATTGTGATTACTCACAGGATCACCCTTACGTATTTTTCTTGCCAGTTTGTGATTTCTTCCAACACGTTTATGGCTGTTCAGGTTGGCCTGTCTTAAGCTTTTTACCAAAGTAGTCTTGTGAGATTTATAGATCCAGTGCTGTCTTTAGAACATGTGATAAGACTGTGCTCTTGGTGAGTGTACGGTGCTTTATACACACTTTTTTCTTCATCTCACAAATTTGAAATTATATATATTACTTGGATTGGTCAGATGTAGGCTGCCTACAGATGGGTTAAATAAACATCTAACCATGACATTTCAAGGGATGGTAAATGTTATCGTGGAAGAATAACAAATTTGCTAAAGCTATTTTGGAATTTTAATTCTGCCTGCAGTTGCAGGTGATGTGACTGTGCATTTTAAATACCCTGCTGCAGTGCTTTTACTTCAGTCTGCCCGAAAGACAGGCGTTCCAGTTCATCAGTATTAAAAACCTCACCATAGCTAGCAAGCAAGTAAAGATCTTGAAATCACACCAAACTACTCAAAATATTTCTTTATCTCCGATGATTGGCTTTCCTTGGGAATTCATACAGTATTGTGAGAAATGTGATGTTTCTTAAATTGTTTTAGGAAGAGGTAACCCAACAAAGTTATTGTATAAATATATACTGTGTTTGTCTATGTGGATTGAAAGGATTTGGTTCCCGGTATTACAGACAGCTCCTTCTTCCTTCACCCCACTAATCCCACACTAGTTTTTTGGTTGTTTTAGTTTCCTTTAAACTTTCCTGTGCTTTCTAAAAGAGGTGCAGACTGTTGAAATGAAGTTTTGGAATTGAAGAATGGTATTGCATTTTACTATGCTTTGCAACTTTTTGATTCTTGTTGGTTCAGAAAGTAGGAAGAGATAAAGTGTTGAAAGTCAAGCTTGTTTGGAGCTGTTGGACTCACTGGAGAAACACTTGTAGATTGTTGAACTAAAGCTGCAATGGATCTTGCCAGTTTTGGAGTCTGCTCTGCTTTTGCTTGGTAGCTTACTAAGCAGAGATGCTAACAGTAAAAAGCAGTAAATTAACCTAATCACTTTATCAGTTGTGAGAGAGAAATGCATAGAATAACATACTGAGGATGTTGATAAGAGAATGAAGCATTGTGCAAATGTGTATTTACATTCTGGAAAACATTCTTTTATCTTTCAACATGGAGTGAAAAGGGATTTTTTTTTTTAAGGTTTGGTTTTTTTTTTCCCCAGATGCTGGAAAATGATTTCCGTAGTAAGCAGAGAGTATGTAGGCTGAAGAGACACACACACACACATATATATATATGAATGTATGCATGTATGTGTTTTTGATTATTCACATACCAGTTTTCAGTAACATTGCTGTTTACAGCTGCGAGGGCTGTCATCTACCCAAACATCATAACTGTAACTACATTGCACGTCTATATTGGGAGGAAAGTAAAAACAAGGTGGAGGGGAGGGTGGGGACAAAAAACAAATTGAATGGCACCTAGAATTTAACCTTCATGGCAGTTTTCAGCCTTGACAACCTGAGCTAATCTGGCTAACTAGCCAGTGTATTAAAATTATGTGAGTATTATCAAGCTCTGCTGTGAGATGTAGTGAAACTCTTTTGACATGATGCTTCCTTTCAAAATGGTCACATTTGAAACCCGTGACAACAATGTTTATAAGGTTAGAGTGTAACATTTTTTCCTACGAATGATCAGATTAGAAAGTAATGTGGGGGCAGGGGAAAGAGTGTCAAAGACTGTTTTGTAAGGCTAGAAGTGTTGCATGTAAGCTATAACATTTTTGACTCTGATACACTGAAATTTTCAGTTTCTGTTTCCTTGGATTTTCTTGCTGTAACCTCATCTCTATTGCTCAATTAAAAAGCATGTGTTAGCCTTCTTTCTCATGCTCTGAAGAAGCAGAAGGTGCAAACCTATGTGGTGCCATTTCCTATGTTATTCATATGGGCACATTGATAAATACTGCAAGTGTGTGATGCACTCTTTTTATAACTACTTTATGCAAATAGAATTGTAGAATACAGTAGTTAATTGAGTGGACTATATGGGTTTTTCAGGAACAAGGACCTGGGAAGGAAATGTTGGCCACAAAGCTGTTGTTGGACCAGGAAATCTGGTTGGCTGGTGTCTTTGTGTGCTCTTTTGTTTTCATTTGAAGAATTGAAAATTGTGAAATCCAAATTACAGCAAATAAAAAATTCAAATTTGTGAGCTGTTTGTAAACCATGTATATGTTTTAGCCACCTTATCAACTCTCAGAGGAGAAGTTGGTTATTTAGTGCTTGTTTGCAAGTCCTGGCCTTGGTGGTTGCATGGGTACTGAGAAGGAAGATTTCTTGGCTGGAAAATACTGTTGGAAAAATTAGGCATCTCAAGTCACTTTACCTCCCAGCCATGCCTCAAAATGCATCCTTTTTACAAATACATACTAACCTAAAAGCTGCTGATTGCACAGGCTGCAAGAGGCTGTTCACCATACAGTGCCACTAGTGACAATTACTGCCTTATGAAATGTGCCAAGAGGTTTACTTCATGAAAAGCTCAATAAGTACTGATGCTTTTTTGGGTAAAACTTGGTACTGCTTACTTTATTTCTCACTCTGGGGGAGAATAATGACTGCTTTGTAAGTCTTTTAAACACAGTGTAATAAAACCTACAGCTTGCTGATTATTCCGTGATTTCAGTTTAAATGCACAAATCTTTGTAAATCTAAACTCATTAGGAAGCTGATAAAAATGCTCATCTGACTTTTCTTTAGCCAGGCTTAGAGAGGCATGATTGGTACCAGAACAGGTGTGTTAGGAGTGTGCTGAAAGTTCTGTTCTGTATTTCCCAGCTTTCTCTTTCTGTCATCTGTGTTTGGGTGTTTTGCCTCCCCATTATCTCCCTTTACAATATTTGAGTATGACAGTTGCTCTGCTGTAGCTGTGTATACTGGACAGAAGTTGGCCCTTTTAACCTAGGGAAAGGGACAGTGAGACTGTGTTTTCATGAGAGCTTTGTGTCAAGCTCAGGCTGTACTGTCTGTGGCTGAAAGGACCAGTATCACTTTCTTCTATTGTGTGTTTCTGTGTTAGTCTTTTTTTTTTTTTTTTTGATGTAGTGCTCCTGTCAAAGAGAAGAAAAAACATACCTTATTTCTAATTTATGGCAGGCATGCACTCTCAAATCAGCGGAAAGCACTGTGAAATCTTAGTCTGCATAGAATTGTGTAGTTAAATATGTAAGAATGCAGAGATAAGGAGTTGCCTCACTAGAAAGGCACATAAGAATGTAAACAAAAAACAAGGAAGTGTAAGCTGGAAATAGGAGAACTATGGGTGGTGGAATAGTTCTGGAGTAATCTTCATGAATGGTTTTTGCAGTTAGTCAGAGCTGTTCAAATATGTACCAATTTTTTGGACAAGATTGCATGTATTTGTGAGACTGCTTGGTTAGCAAACCTGTTCAACTTGTTGGTATAATTTTATATTCTGTAGAAAAGGTGCCATTTAAAGCAGTGGCTCAGTAATTTTTTTTTTCCTGATGGAAGTGCCTTGTGTAGGAGCTCTCTCTCAAATAAGACTGTTATTTCTCAATCTGTATTTTTACGCCCTGGCAGGCGATAGGTGATGCAAAAGAGGGTTATCCACCAAATCTGAAAAGCATTCTTTGACTTGCTCTGCAGTATAGTAGCTCATACTTAACCATTACGATTTCATGGCTGAGATAGCTGGAAGCTGAGAGAAGTATTGACAAAGCCTAGAGATCTTCAAGCCTGAACTATTTTAATGCATGTCTTCCTTATGCAGTGAACTTTGGTGTACCAGAAATGGTGTGAAATTTAGCAGATCTGAGTACAAAAGTCTGTGCCAAGTAGTCTAATGTAGGTGATGTTATTACACTTTGACATCTCATCATCTAGTAGGTGATACAGTAAAGAGTGGAGCCTTTGTGTTTTGGTCAGTTGCTGGATAGCACTCCTATTGGTTTTGGTGTAATTATGGAATGGACTAAAGCCAAAGATGAATTGTAGAGGAAGATATTTCCCCATATCCTGGCGCAAACCTTGCTATTTCTTCCTTTATGTGGTAGCTGAATCTCTTGTTCCTCCTTTTCAAAGAGATTGCTGCTGTTTTCCTTCTAAAGTGAAGAAGAGATGTTAAGCTAAGGTGATGAACTTATGAGGAGAAACCTCATAAGAAAGAAGACTTAAGACTTCAGTAAACTTAGCCTTTCCATCACTAAGCTTGGAGTGGTATGATTTTTTTAATACACTGGAGGAATTAAGATGGTGCATGAAACAGAAATTTTAGAAACTAGATTTCAATTTACAGTGTTCAGAAGGTTCTGCAGGCTGGAAATTGAAAGGCTGCTTGCCTCAAGGAGGACCTGATATGGCTTGTTGAAATGAAACCCTGTTCCCAGTATGAACAGGTAACCTAAATTGTATCAGGATTGAGCTTGTAAAATCAGAGGAAAGAATTGCATAATACTGTTCCAGAGAAGGAGAAAACTGGTAAGGATACAGTCATCGTGGATATCTTGGATCAGTTTTAAATCTCTGCTTCCAGGCATAGTGTAGTCCTTGAGGATGTTGTCTTGTTGTAGCAAAAGTGCTGTTACTTTTGGTGTGTTGGAACTTTGTGGGTTATTTTTGGTTGTGGTACACATTGATGTTGGGGAGAGTATCTTGTGCTAGGTACTTTTCATGCAAGTCCAGAATAGTTCACATGTTTTGGTATTGCTGTAAAACACTATGCTCTGTAATCCACATGATAGCCTGCAACCTTATTCCCTTGGCTTAGGATGTTTTATTTCGTTCCCCTTATTCCCTCCTGTTTGTGCAAGCTAATGTGGCAGATAGTTTCCCCTTCAAGAAGCAGTACTGTTGAGGAGGAAGCATTGTTGCATGGCTGACCAGACCATGTGTGTGCCTTGACCAGCAGCAGGGATCCTGCATTGTGGTAGTGTGTCACTCTACTAGAGCAAGTCTTCCCCATTACCATCTTCTCGCAGGTGCAAATCTCTCTGTTACGAAGCTTAGATAGTCTTGCCTGTATTTAACTGAAAGAAAAAGAGCCTGCTGGATGGTCACAAACATATCCAAGCAACATATCCAAAGCTTTGGGGAGTTCTTAGTAAAAAGATTATAAATTATAGCTGTCTATAAATATTATATTTAAATATTCTATTAAATGAATTTTTTGCTGAATTATGTGGAGTAGTGAGCTTTTGGAATGAAAAAAATTGCTTGGGGCATTAGTATTTTGCCTGTGCAATTCTTGCTTAAACAGGATGCCAAAATTTCTCAACTGGTGTACTGGAAATATTTTATTTCCACTTTGTTTTTATTTGCAAGCAATTAATACCATGTTTCTAAGTTTTCACGAGCTACTTGAGGAGCTAAACTTTCTGTCTGCTATGTAAATTGCCTACTTTACTCTTGTACTTTTCCTCAGTCTTCTCTTAAGTATCAGTAAGTGGTTGTTGTAAGACTTCAGATACTGGGTGGGTATACCTGTAGAAGTGTTCACTTAGAGTACCTGCTTATATGCCATGGGAACTGGTAAGCAGAGTTCATTTTCTCCAGGTCACATAGTCTGTTGGGCCTGTCTGTGGTGTTTTGAAGTTGTTACTCTTATGGAACAGAGAAAGGCTATTAGTTTTCTGGAATGTGGTGACTTTAACTGTCTTGTGATTATAGAAAAGTGGTCTGTTCTCTCCTATTCACTCTGTTTTCTGAAGTTTTTAGACTCATTGACTATTGCAGAATTGTCTGCAACGAATGAGGATTGGAATTCATTGCTGAAATGGTACTTTGTAATCCTGTAATTCTAAATGAAACTAAGAAGGCCAGTGATTAAAATTTAAAATCATAAGTACCCTTTGTGGTTCTGTTGTTTGGTACCATGTTTACTTTGCCTACTGGGTATAACCAAGTGGTGCTACCATCTATATTAATTGATAATGTTGTAATCTCTTCTGACATGGTTTACAATTAAGTTATTTTGCCAACTTAAATTATTCTGACAAGTGTAATGGATGTTGAAGTATGGGGGTTCCCCCCTTTAACCACAGGGGAAAATAATAGTAGTGGGCATCTTACTTGGGTCCAAGAACTTTGAGGCCAAGAATTCTGCATTTTCAATAACTTCATCAATGAAACTGGCAGTTTATTGTTTTGTAAGAAAAAAAAGTAAATGGGAGTCTTGAATGGTAACAAATTTTAGCTTTCTTTGTTACCTTTCTTCTTGCTGACTTGGACTCCTTTATTGGGACATTTGGCTCCTGTTACGTTTAGTGGAGGTGATGCAGATGTAATCCCAGAGACAGATTCACCTTGTTTCTTTCAGCTTTCTTTGTCTTTTGGGGGTTTTGGTGAAGTTTCTTGTTTTTTGGGGTTTTTTTGTGTTGGATTTTTTTTAACTTGTTATTTGGCTGTAGTTGTTGGGATTTTTTGTTTGGTTGATTTTGGGTGAGGCTTTTTTGTTGTGTTGTTTTGTGTGTGTGTGTTTGCATTTTGTTGTGTGTTTTATTCCCTTCAAATATTGACTTTAAAGATTTTGGTATGGGAGTTTGGACTTTGTTGGTATGTTACCTGTCTAGCAGTATTTCTTATCTCCATGAGCAGGACCATCTGCATAGAATTGCCATTGATTCCCTGGGAAAGAAAAACACGTCAAAAAATGGCTTAGCTCCTCATGTGTCGTCATCTTTTCCCATTGCTTTGTATTTGAAAGTGCCTTCTGATGCTGTTTATTTCACATTCTTGTCTAAAAGAAGGATCTGTTCTCCTTGTTTTCTGCCAGTTATAACATTAACTGAAGAACAAACCATTCTAGATTCTATCTTACAGAGCTCATCCACTTCTGCTGCCCCTTTAGTTCCTCTATAAAGAAACCTTTACATTACCGTTCCTCTCAAGCGTGTATTTGTTCCTGGTCAGTGCTGCCCTACCTGTGTGCCGGCCCCCCCGGGTGTTTTTACAGTGTGGCTAAACCAGCCTGATGCAAGGGTCTGTGCGTGGGATGGTCCTTTCCACACCCACTGATCTGCATTCTCCTGCTGCTTCTTCTCTGCTGGCACTGGCACCATCCTGAGCACAGCCTGGTAGCAGGAATGACTTGCAGATTAAGCTCCCTGAACTGGGTCGCTGTGGGCATGTCAGGCAAGGATCAGTGCCAGTCACCAGCATGGTATAGGAATGTATGTCCAGAGGGATGAGGAAGCCTCTGTGACAGACACTGGCTCAGCCTACTGACCCACACTGTGAAGCCCGCACCCTGTGTGCTCTATGTCCGTGCCATGCAGGCTGAGACCTCATGGAAGCAGCTGCTCTGAACTGGGAAGCAAAACCTGGCTATGATTAACACCCAACAACGAGACCAGTGACGGCACATTCTGAGTGTGTTTTCCTGTGGCAGCAGCCATAGGGTAGCCAGACAAGCCCTCCTTTTCACAGAAGTTAGAGGGAGCAACTTGGAATCTTTTTGGGGTTTTGAGTGTTCTAAATTCCTAAGTGCCCAAGCTTGTCTGCAAGAGTGAATAGTTGTGAAAAAAACCTGGAGATCTAGGGAACCAGACGATTATTTGTGTGTAAATAGCAGCTCATGAAACCATAATGTATATGGACAGTTACTAAGGCACTTGGTACGAGGTTTGTGTTTGTAACACAAACTGGTTTGTTTATAATGTCATGTCTTCCTAAAAAAAGCTCCCTTTGAGTCAAGAAAAAGAAGTATTTTCATCACTGGTTTAAATGAAGTGTTTGTAGCTTGGTGAGTTTCTTTTGTATTTAGCTAACAAACACGAAATTAATAATTGGAGGAGAAAACACAGTATTTTTCTACACAAAAAAAATATTCCACTATCTTCTGTGGAGCATGTGCTGTTTGTTTCTCCTTGTGCTCTCATAGTAAAAGGTTATTAATATACCTGTGGATTTCACAGTGCTTCTTCATATATGAAAGAAATAGAAAGTAATATTGTGAAATCCATTCCATACCTTTAATTTGTATCATTTCTTGGGAAAGCTGAGTCATGCCCTGTTTGGGGCTTTGCAGTCCATCCTCACTTTCAGTGATTAGGTTTCACTCTTTTTCTAGCAAGTATTTGCATGATCCATATCCTATGACTGTATTAAATGTTTTTTTCAAGTATACTGAAAAAGCATTTTCCTACAGTAGCATTATTTAATTAATTGGTTAATTTGCTTTACTGTAACTGTCATGTATTTGTGTGTTTTATTTGTTGCCATTCAACACAGATATCTTCAGGAGTCAAAATCTTCATATGAATGCTGCTTATAGACAAAATGCTATTGCTCATTAAGATCATAGGTCATATGCTATAAAATATGGAGTTTCTGAGAAGGTGAAATAAAGGGAGACTGTTCATTGTGATCAAAGAGAACATCATGTAAGTGAGAACTGATAAGCATTATCACTAGACTCTTCCTCCCCCAACTGAAGACCCACTCATGCATGCTTCAGAACCCCTTGCTAAAAAGAGAAGCATGAAACTCAAAACACTATGAAATAGCAGCAAGAACAGTCTTTAGCATCACCAAAATCAACTGTTTGTTCTGCTCATATGTTTTAATATTCACCCCCGGCTTCTGGTTTTAAAATTTTCTGAGCAAGTAATGACTGAGCTTTTATATTCAGTTCTGAGTCAGATTATGTCACATGAATCTTTTAACATTTAGCTATATTAACGTATGATTTAATGTTCATTGCTGAGCTGTTTTACAAATTTCATGAAAAGTCCAAAAGAAGAAGAAAATGAAGTACTAAAGAACAGTAGAAGCATGAAGACTCTATCTCTGGTATTAAGCACTTCCAAGGTTTATCATCTCCTTTATTTATATGGGTATGTATGTAGGAATTGGTTCTTTAAGTACCTGTATGTGTACTTTCTAGTACCATAAATGGCAGTGAGTGTAGCACTTTCCTTGAAAATCTGTGACTTTTTCTGCATATCTACCCATCTTTCTGGCATCTTCCTTTATATTATAGATCTAGTTAAAACTTCAACTGTTTACAAGTGTAAGTACTCTGATGTTCATGTTATAAGATGATTTCCGAAAAGGCTTTAGCAGATGTATATGTGTTCAGAACAAATAGGCTTCTACAAGGTCTGGCCTAGGCATCATTAATAGGAAATGGCTGACTTCCAGCTGCCTTGAAAGTTTTAGAGCCATACCCACTCACCCAGGTTGAACATTAAATACCACTGCATTTCAGCACGGATTTCACATTGGTATTTTAAACTACTGTGTCTGAGTAGACTTCTGTCAGAAGTATTTTCTTGAGTACTATCTGGCTCTTTGCATTCTGTGGTTTGATAATCCATTAAGTGTTTGTGTTAAGGCATTTGAGACATGAGACTGTATCACATTTTCACTTTTTTGGTGTGTTTACCATCCTCAAGTTTTACCAGAATCATACATGTATGTTTTGGTTGAGTTTACTCTCATACTGGTTGTGTTCATCTTATTTTTTCATGTCATCGCATTCAGTGAACTATTTGTATTCATACTCTTACTGCAAAGGAGCAGCTCCAAAGTCCTCTAGAAGAGGTCAGTACTTTTTGTCTTTTAGCGATGCACATGTCAAAGATTAGTGACTCGGAAGAGACCTTTGGAAGAGAAACACAGAATACCAAGATTCAATCAATCTGACACTACATTTCTTTTTGTGAACTGCAGAATAACTCTGGGATGTGAAAATGTAGTTTAGCACTGATATTGTCTGCATGGTAGGAAGCTAAGAACTCTTGAGATTTGCAGTATGACTTAGTCTCACATTAAAAAGAAAAATTTAACAAAAGATTGAACATATCACAGAGAAGACTGTTTAAAAAACAACAATGAGGTTTTCAAACTGTCCGTATAATACCTGTGCATTTATCTCACTTTGAACTATATTAGACAAAATTTAAAAGTGATACATAATCATATTCTCAACTAGGAACCATGGAAAATCGTTTATCTCCTGAGCAGTGAGAAGTTTTACAATTCCTAAAGTGCAGATGTCATAGCATTTAGATATTTTGCTTTTGCTCACAAGAGTATGCAATAATTTGATTTTTTTCTTTTTCCCTGGTACTGTAGTTGCTGTTTCTGCTGTTCTGTTAGTGTCTGTTTCCAGACAATAACTGGATTGGAGAGCAGAAAAATAGTCCCTGACCGTTGCTCAGTCTTTTGTATACGGTATCAGTGATGTTGACAACGTGCATTTCTTGCCTTGTCTACTGGCATAGTGACAAGCATGCATATCTAGTGTTATCCAAACTGTAGAAGTAAGTGCTAGATAGATAATATGAAACTCAAGACAGAGCTGAATTGTTATTATACATACAGGAAGCAGGGCAGGTTTTGCCAATGCCTGTTTGATGTTTGCCTGTCACCCACCTATTCTAACTGTTCAAAGCACTAGAGAAAGCAGGAAAGAGAATTTAGTCTTTGTTTGGCTACTTTCAGAAAAATAATTCAGTCAACTTTGTGTAGCAATCTATAAAGCTGTTAGCTCTGTTTTGCATCTGCAGTAATTCATGTGTTTACAGGACAAAATCGTCAAACCTTCAGTAATGCTTCCAGCATTTTCAGTATGCCTTTTCTTCTGAACATCTGCTGCCAGCACAGACCCAGAGTACTTTACTTATTCAAATTTCCATTCTGAAACCCAAATGTGAATATAAGAAAAAGAATCTGACATCAGAATTCCTGCTTATGCATTAGAATCTGTTTTTAAAAGAATTACAGAACTCTGTAAAAGCATGTAATATCTCCTTGTTCTGGTTAACAGTAACAAATATACACTTATTTACCTGATGACTAAGCCACATCAATCCACTGACAAAAGTGTAATTTAGAATGAACAAGACAGTACTGGTGAGCACATTGATGTGAAGGAGTTCCTTTTTCTTTCTGTGTACAGCTTGTAACTTGGAACAACACTTTTTCTATTTGTACACAGATGCCAGTTTTTCAGTGCCAAGAATGTTCCTTTCATACACTGTAAAATTCTAGCAACAGTGCAACTCCTCTTTCTAGCAAGGGGCTTTGTATGTGCTTGAGAGTTAAATCCTTCTACTTCTTTTCTCCTTCGTCTCTTCTTCCATATGCTTTCATTCCTTGACCTTCAGTTGTGCTAAACTAATTTTCAAGAGCACAGTTTGACCTAATTGCTTAACAGAGTATGATCATAGAGAAATCTCTATATTGTCAGATAACCCTGTGGTCATAACTTTTTTAAAGCCATGTGCTCCTTTGAAAGAAGACCACATTGATGGGCTGTGTACTAGTGCCGTCTGTGGAAGATTTAGCTGCTGCAAGATCTCTCCTTTTTCTTTCGTTGTCTGAAATTACTGTTGTAAGGGCCACCTTCTTGTAAACCCATATTCTTCATGCTGCGCAGCACTTCATAAAGAGTAGAAACTCTTGAATCTGTGCCTGATCAAATCATGACTCTCTGCCTTCCCCAAATGAAAATAACATTGGTGTTTGTTTCTGCTCATTGGTCCTTAGAAGGCTTATGTGCAGGCATAGTGTAAATTTGAAATGCTATGGTGATTTGGAACCCAGTAACTGAGAACTGACCAGGAGACAAGGTAAAGCAGGAGATGCAATGACAGCTATTAGCTCCTCTTGTTCTGAAAACCTTCGAAGTACAGCAGCAAAAAATGTGGGGAGAAGCGAGGGAATGTGATTGGCTCATCATGCCTTCCTTTCCTGCGCCTCACTGCAAATCTTCAGGCACTTTTTCAGTACTGGTAGTACTTTCTATGTAGCTCATCAGAGCCATCTCTAAACCAAACTGAAGGTGTATGCTGCTGCAGAGTGAATCCTTCACCTGTTGAAACCTGTGTTACCTGCTGATATTCATTACAGTGATGGATATGGGGCTATACTGTGAAGACTCTCTTAGCACACTTCTGGTTTAAGCTGTGTGTGTTGGTAACATGAATAACAGTCAAGTGAAGAAATGTTTTCTCTGACCTCTTAGTAAGACAGATAGAAATTACTTTCGAGTTACTTGTATATGTGTAGCTGTACTAAAACAAGTCTCAAATTAAGTGGGGGCACAGGACTTTTTAAACTTTATGAAGTTGCCTAGTGACAGGAAAATTTATTTGCTAAAACAAGACCTTCACTGTTGGTTGAAGTGTTTTAGGATTATTGAAGTTGATGATCTGCAAAGTATGGTGCAAGGAAGAACATAATTGTTTCTTAGCTGCCGTTGGATTCGTTAGGTAAATAAAATAATTGTGAGTCATTTATTTTTTCTGGAGGATTAATTGTACTTCTTTAGGAGGTTTTTCTATCATTGTGTAAATCTCTGTAATCTGAATTGTATTGGGTTGTATTTGAATTGTATCACTTAGTGATATCCTTCATACTGTCATCATGCCTGTGTTTTGCAGGGAAAAGGAAAGCTGAGGTGGGAGAGCTTTTCTGACTATCACTGTCAGTTGAAAATTATACAAACTTAATTACACAAAATTAATATATGAACTATGCTGATTTTTTTGTTTTTGTGTTCCATTATTAGCCAATTTTTATCTTTTTAAGTAATTTTAGAAAAGGACAATAAAGTGAGTGCACTTTTAGGTGTCATATGTGTACTGCATGCCATGTGTTGTCAAGGATGTCTTTTCAAATTAATATTAATTTTGTGGAATTCTATCAGTCTGTTATTTATTCTATAAAGTTCTGTGGCCTACAGCCCTTGACAATACAACCTTAAGTACTCCTGTAATTGGCCTTTTAGAGGTGAAGTGACATAAATGCAAATGAGAATATATTTTGAGGGAGCTTATTCATACTTTTTCTTTAAAGTAAGAGTGGAGGTGAAGAGGAAAAAGACTATGTGCCTGTTTGTGAAGACAAACGGGATGTATGGTATTATTCTTTCTTTCTTTCTTACCTAACATGTAAACTGTGCTGCAAATGATGTGTTTTGAGTGCTCTAGTGTTTAGTGAGCTGTATAAAATGACTTAATAAAGTTCTGCTCCTTCACTCAGTTCTCGTGTTCATTTGAGGGGATTATGAATTTTTAAGATGTTTCATTTGAACATAACTTTCTACATACTAAGTAATGTTGTCTTTAATAATGTTTACATGCTGATGGTCCTTCATACATTTTCAAGAATGACAAACAGCTGACCTAGATTAAAAAAAGGATCTTTTGAAACAATTTCCCAGCTACAGTTAGACCTGAAACACTTCAAAAACCAAGATAATATAATGTGATGCTTATTGAACTGAGAATTGAATCCATGATTTAGGGAAAGGGATGAGCTTTATGGATATGGTTACTATTGCACTGTTGGTGGTGACGAAGTGTGCATGAATGTGTTTCAGTTGCAGGTACCTGCATGGAGGTGGTAGTTAATGCACATTTATCAGATGCACTGAGCACTGGTGAAAGAGCAGGTTTACTCTAGTTTTACAGTAGGTATTTGTAATGTCTTTGTCCTTGTGCAGTGTAGAACAGAGTTCTTGCTTTAGCAAAAGTGAAGGAGGGCGGCAAGTTTCAGGTGCTGGCTGGGGTGCTTGTCTTCACCTTATTGTTTCAGTAGTTTCCACATATTTCAGGTTGACACAGGTTTATCTTTCTAAAATCAAACCTGGTTGTTAAGTAAGTTTGGCAGGTTGCTTTGATGTGTAGCTTTGTGTAAATCAATTGTGTTCTATGCACTGTTCTCCCTTCTCTTTTTTCCTCCTTGTACTAAGGTTCAGTTGTTTCTTTGCACCGTCAGAAGAAACATCACTGCCTTCTGGTCTGTCTGGGATATAACTTTGCTTACATTTGCTTTTGTCTTCTGCACTTTAGCAGCTATTCAATCTCAACACGATATTCGCTTTCTGCTGCCTGTTGGATATCCCGGACTTCATCACCAGGTGTCAAAATGCACCATGCTGTCCTTAATCATTCAAAAAACAGGCAAGTTGGGATTTTCCAGGATGTTCATAGTTAAGAAAGGTTAGGAACATCTTCAGTGTTTTAGTCTCAGAGCATCTCCTTTGCTTCTGAGATGCTCTTAGTCTACCTTTGTTCAGCATCCTGATTGTATTACCTGCTTCAGACAGTTGTCTTCTGTTGTAACAAGCTCACCTTGATACACTGTGAATTCTCATCAGTTGATTTTTGTGTTTTTGTTGTTTGGGTTTTTTTTTTTTTAAAAAAAACAGTAATTGTTGCTTTTAACCAAAAATTATTGGAATATTAAAAAAAAAATAAAATCAAGAAACCCCAAAACTTCAGCTTAAAAATTAGTCACAAAACAATAGTGAAGCTGGGATCATTAGTATCAGAAAACATTTTACAGTGAATCCTTACATTGGTATTAACATTGCTGATTATTAATATTTATCTTGGTTATTCGTATGGAATAATTTATTTCTCTGTAACAATTTAGAATTTTTATTCTGAAAATTGGAAGGTAACTATTTTTAAATGGAGTACTAAAATTTTCAGGAAAGAATTAGGTTACATATCTTAACAAGTGCTTTTGAGATGTCTCTAAAGGTCAGTTTACTGTTTTTCCTTGCCATTTTCAGTAGCTGCACTGTTTTTAACCAATGCAGTTTAGGTGTTTAGGATAGCATTTAATTGTCTTTCAGGTTAGAAACACTCGGAATTACAATGAAGAACTACATCAGAGATGGGGCTGTAAAATGGCCTTTTTATCTGTTCATGATGGAGCAACTGTTGAGTTAATCACTTTTTTCTTGGGAGACACCAAAACTGGTCTTGCATACAACCTTGCTGTTGTCCGTATAAGCCTTCCTGCTGAAATTCCCAAGCATCCAAGCTGCACATCAATACTTTCCTGGTATTAGAAAACGACACAGTAAAAAAGTCTATATTATATTATGCATTTCTGTTGGATTTTAAGTTATGAGGACAGTTGTGGGATTTTGTTTACTTGAAAGTTTTTTTGGGTTCTGCATACTTGAAATGGTCTCTACAAACATTGAAAGGTGGCTCATTTTCTTGTTTTCTGTGGAATTTGATCTAACTTGTCAGCAATGAAAGCTGATGAAAAGATTTGGAGTTAAATTTGCACTCTTTAATACAGATGGTTTGGTGCTGCTTCTGGAAAGTTAATGTAACAAAGTGTAGCATTTTCGATTCTGTCCTCTCAACTTCCTAAATCAGAAAGGAAATCATCTACAGAAAAAATGTTCTGATCTATTTTGCGCATGCTATTTGTATTACATCAGTGAGCTTATATTCCATTTTAGGTGATCTTCAGACACTGCTGCCATGTGGGTCACCTCTCTGTGGAGTGCAGTCCTTCAGGCACGCGCTGCTCCTGTGTGGGTCCCCCACATCATAGAAAATCCTGCTGCAGCGTGGGCTCCTCTCCTCACAGGCTGAAGGTCCCTGCCAGGACTCTACTCCAGCATGAGCCTCCCACAGGGTCACAGCCTCCTTCAGGCGTCCATGTGCTCTGGCATGGGCTCCTCCACAGGCTGCACATGGATCTCTGCAGGGCCTCCCATGGGCTGCAGGGGCCCAGCTGCTCCACTATGATCTTCACCATGAGCTGCAGGGGAGCCTCAGCTCCGGTGCCTGGAGCACCTCCTGCCCCTTCTTTTCCAATGATCTTTGTGTCTGCGCTGTTGTTCACGTGTTCTCTCACTCTGCTCTTCTTTGGCTCTGATATTCATCTGGCCCCAAGAAATTTTTTCCTCTTTCTTCTTGAATAAGTTATCACGGAGGTGTTACTGTCCCTTCTGATTGGCCTGGACTTGGCCAGCGGTGGGTCGGTCCTGGAGTCAGCTGGCATTGGCTCTGCCAGACATGGGGGAAGCTTCCAGGAGCTTCTCAAAGAAGCCTCCCCTAGAGCCCTTCCTGCTACCAAAACCTGGCCATAGAAACACAATATACAAGCCTAGCTGTCTTGATGAAGCCTTCTTGCTCCAGCTGTAGGAGGCATCATCCCTGCTGAGGGACTTCAACACCCCAGAATCTGCTGGGAAAGTAGCATGGTGAGGTGTAGGCAATCCACAAGATTGCTGCAATGCACGGAGGATAAGTTCTTGAGCCAGATAAGTAAGCCCTATAAGAAGGAATGTGATACTCTATGGTCACAAACATAAGTGAGCTAACTGAGGACATCAAGTTTGGAGGCAGCCTGGGCCACAATCATCCTGTGGTGTTTTCGTGTTGGTAGAATTTGCACTCTTGAGGGATATGCGTCAGGCAAGGAGTTAAATTAGGCCCCTGGACTTTAGGAAAGCAGATTTCAGCTCTTCAGGGATGTAGTCAGTGGTATCATGTGGGAAACTGGCCTCAGGAACAATGGAGTGGAACAAACACGGCAGACCTTTAAGGAAGTACTAGAGAGAGGATGGGGTGAGGAAGGCAAGGAATACCCTTCCTGATAAACAGTGCTGGAAAACTGGTAACAATGAATATGGAGAAGTCTGAGGGACTCAGCTCTTCTGCCTCAGTTTTCAATGGCGGTCTCTCTTCTCACACCTCTCAAATGGATGGAGACTGAGGGAGCCAATTCCCTCCCACTATAAGTAACTACCGATCTGTCTGCCCAGGAAGATCATGGAACAGATCCTTCTAGAAGCTGTGCTAAGGCACATGAAGGACAGGGAGCTGATTCAAGACAGTCAGCACAGTTTCACCTAAGGTAAGTCCTGCCTGAGCAACTTAGTGACCTGCTATGATGAAATGACTCCATCAGTGGACAAGGGAAAGGTTACAGATGTAACCTTTCATCTGGGCTTCTGTAAAGCCTTTGATATGTTCTCCAACAACATCCTTCTCTTTAAAGTGAAGAGAGATGGATAAGAAAGAGGTTGAACAGAGGGTAGTGGTCAGTGGCTCAGAGTCTTGAGGAACAAGTGGTAGCAGGTGGTGTTCTTCAGGAGTCCATACTGAAACTAGTGTTATTTAATATCTACATTAGTGATAAAGATGAAGATATCAAGTTCACTCTGTGGTGGTTTAAGACCACTGTTTTTTCTTTCACTAGAGGCCCGCTTAACAGTGACGAGAAGACTGAACAGAATTTGAACAACAGGGAAAACAGTTTATTCATCTGAGACTCAACCAGGGGAAGAAAACAGTTTATGGGAGTCCCAGACTTAACACAAAATTACACCCGACAAAAAAACACGCAAAAAATAATAAGGGAACTGCTTTTCAAAGCCAAGCAGGCTGGCCAGAAAAGCAGGGGGAAGGGAAAACCGCTCCTGTTCTCTCTCTGTCTCCTTCTGAT
>VXBA01005117.1:3049463-3114418 GCA_013399895.1 Serilophus lunatus | reverse complement strand
TACGGCAACGTCTTCTCGCAGACCACCATCTGCCGCTTCGAGGCCCTGCAGCTCAGCTTCAAGAACATGTGCAAGCTCAAGCCGCTGCTGAACAAGTGGCTGGAGGAGGCCGACTCGTCCACGGGCAGCCCCACGAGCATCGACAAGATCGCGGCGCAGGGGAGGAAGAGGAAGAAGCGCACCTCCATCGAGGTGAGTGTCAAGGGCGTGCTGGAAACGCACTTCCTCAAGTGCCCCAAGCCGGCCGCCCAGGAGATCTCCTCGCTGGCCGACAGCCTGCAGCTGGAGAAGGAGGTGGTGCGGGTCTGGTTCTGCAACCGGCGGCAGAAGGAGAAAAGAATGACCCCTCCGGGCGAGCAGCCGCAGCACGACGTGTATTCCCACGGCGTGAAAACGGACACGGGCTGCCACGACCTCTGACCGCGGGGTCCGGCCACGGGACTCGCCCGCCAAAGGGGTTTTGGTTGGTTTTTTTTAACTTATGGTTTATTTGTTTGTTGGTTTTTTTTGTTGTTTTTTTTTTTGTTTTTTCGGGGGTCGCGGCGCCGCAGCCGCCTCGGCAATATTTTTATTTTTTTTTTTTCTCTCTCTCCTCCTCTCTCTCCGACCTTTCCGCTGGTCACACACGGTGTTTACTCGCAGACGAGGTTTGTTTTCGGGCTCTGCTTGGACGAAGGGGAAAAAACAAAACAAAAAAAAGAATTTAAAAAAAAAAAGACTCAAAAGGACCACAGAACGAAATCCAAACGAAAAGGGAAAAAAAAATGGAACGAACAAAAAAAAAAAACAAAAGAGAGGAAAACCCACGGGAAAAAAAATCCAAAAAAAAAAAAAAAAAAAAAAAAAAACCAAAAAAAANAAAAAAAAAAAAAAAGAACGAAAAACCCGACAGAAAAGGAAAGACAGATGTGTGCCTATGAATAACCTTCCAGCGCCTTGGTTATATCAGCTGTATTTCAGGTGAATCTGTTTTACAATAGACTAGTTTTGCATTTTTAAAGACTTATATAGCGTTTTTAAATGTCTGAGGTGTTTTACTACAAACTGTACACAATATTTGTGACCTAATTTGTATCGAATTGAGCAGTCCAAACGTTTCTCCCTTGCCCACGCCCCCGGCTGTGTCACCCCGCGGGGACACGGGGGTCCCCCCGCACCCATGGGAACAACGGGCTGATTTGTTGCAGCTTTTTTCTTCCTTTTTCAACAACTTCCCAACGCCGTCAAACGGTCGGGTCACACTCCTGACCTCCCCCCCAACTTTCTTCTCCCAAGGAAAAAAAAAAAAAAATATATATATATATACAGTAATTATTTCTAAGAGATTTACCCGCAATTAAGTATCACAACCAAAGCCGTGGCTTTTTTTTCTTTCCGAAGATGAGTTGGGCTTTTTGATCAGCGCCAGACTGAGAGGTCTGTAGTAAAACACCTTCATCCTTCTGCGCTTTGGCTTCGGAAATCGGTTTCTCTGTATTTTGTTTCGATCGCGAAGAGGAATGAGGTGTCTCATGGATTTCGGGGCAGGGGGAGGAGGGAGGGAAGGGGACAGAAAACACCCGCGTTTGGTTCACGCTGAGCTGCTTTCCGCGTCACAGGGAGATGCTGCTGGATTTGTGGAAAAGCTTTTATGGGGGGGGGGAAAAACAAAACAAACCCAACATAATCACCGGCCAGGGAGAATACAAAACAAAGTCAGATGCTCAANCTAAAAAGAAAAAAAAATAAAAAAAAGAAATTACAAAAAAAAAAAAAAAAGAAAAAAATAACGACACTGAGGACCTGCCTATTTCTGCCAACTTTATAACTGTACAGTTTTGTATATTAAACGTTTTTTGGAAGTTATTAATTTAAAGAAAGATCATTTAGTTTATTCATTTAGTAACTGATGTATAATAAACGCTATTTTCATTAAAGGTTGCTTTTTTCAACTATTTTATCCAAAATTGCCTATTGCAGTTGCCAACAATTATTTATTTTCAATAAATTCCGCATTATGTTTAAAAAAAAAAAAAGAGAGATTAAAAACGTTTCGGAAAGAAACAACAAAAAAAGAATTAAAAAAAAAAAAAGCCTAAATAATGGGTGTGGGATAAAAACGAGAAGGAAACACACGAGTGGTTGTAACCGGTTTTAGTCGAGGGGTTTATATCGACGCAATATTTTATTGTTGTAAAAGGAGAAAAAAAACCCAAACAAACAAAAAAACCACAAAAAAGGTTTAAATAAACATTTTTACGAAAGAAACAAACCCGCAGCAGACGGCGAGCTGCGGGTGCGTGGTTTGTGTGGGTGCGGGGGCTCCCCATCCCCGGCCCTTCCAGGGGGCTCATCCCGGCACCTGCCGCGGGAGAGGCTTCAGAGGCTTTTTGGGGTGGCAAAAGGCGCTTTTTGGGGGTGGGAAATAGGGGGGTGTGTGTGTAATGTGTGAGCGCAGCCCGGGCCGTGCGGGGAGCGCCGGGATGAGGAGCTCCCGCATCCCCCCGGAGCTCCCGCATCCCCCCGGAGCTCCCGCATCTCCCCGGAGCTCCCGCATCCCTCCGGAGCTCCCGCATCCTCCCGGAGCTCCCGCATCCCCCCGGGCTCCCGCTATTCCCGGGGCTCCCGCTATTCCCGGCGGTCCCGGAGCCCCGGGAAGGGCAGCGAGGGCATCAAGGAAGTTCCTTTTGTTCCCTGGCCACGACCCCCGCCCCCGCCCCGGGGACAATCCCAGTTAATCACATCCAGGGGGGCTGCGGCCCCGGAGCTGGGGGTGCTGGGGGAGGCAGGGGAGCAGCTCGACCCGAAGGAATCGGCAGCGAAACGGCCTTGGATTTCTCTCTTTCTTTCCCCCCCCTCCCCTTTCTGAAGCCGAACCTTGGAGAAAACAATACCCGACCCTTCTGGCAGCAGTTTAGGGGGAGAAAATTACCTTTAGGAATCCTGAGAAGAGACCCGGGAGCGAGCTCTTGTCTTCAATAACCAGCGAGAAACAGGCGCCTGGCCACCAACCCAACCATCCTGTACCTGGTAGCCAGAGGGATTTGGGATGGAAACAGCGGGCGATGCTTTTGTTTCTTAACCATCCGACTGATTTATTTCGTTTGTAAATCTTTGCGAGCCGCAGCAGCGCGGCCTTTGGGGGGGACCGGCCCCTGTGCTGGGCACAAGGAGCTCCTCCTCGGAGGGACCACAGCCTCCAGCCCTCTCCAGGAGGATTTACAGCGGCAGGAGAAGGAAATGGGACCCCCAAAAGCCCGGTGTTTTTTTTTCAGCGAACTGCGGGATGAACAGAAGAAACGCGCACCGGGCACCAAAGCGGGAGGCAGCGGCTGCGGTTTGCAAACAGCCCCGAGCGAGGCCACGGAGCAGAAGCTGCAGGTTCAGACAGTCCCTGCGTGGCCACTCTGGCTCCGAACACACACGGGGGCCGGAGAGGCAAAGCTGGTACGGGCAGCCTTGGTTTGGAGGAGGGACAGAAGGCGTTTCGCTGAAATGAGTCTGTTTTGGAGCCCTTTGGCTGCTCTGTAAATACAACCACAGCGAGGGCTGGGCTATGTCTTATTTTCAAACAAATTAGGTTAGGAGACAAAAGGGAAGCCATGAAAGACGAAATCGAGGAAGTTTATAAACAGGAGCGCTTCAAAGGCTTGCTGGAAAGCTGGGGAAGATAGGGAAGGAGAATTTCGTTTAAAGAAAAGAAAATCTCTGCTTGTTGTTGCCCATCGATTGCAGGGTTCTGCGAGCAAAAGGAAACTCTTTTGTGCCACCTAATGTTAAGTACAGATCACTGTTGTCTCCTTCCCTGCCCATCTTCCATGCTGTGCATGGGGGGAGGCCTGGGGGTGCTGAGCCCACCGAGGAGAGGAGCTCAGCATCCCAAAATCGCCCCCAACCAAGAGCAGGGAGAGAAACTTCAGCTCCACAGCGGCGGAGCAGGTTACCTTCTGAATTTAGGAAGTTTTTAAAAAAAGAACTCAAGAGGGGGTGGAAAGAAGCACGGGGTAGAATCATAAGAATGAGAAACTCCAAATTTGGTCTTTGTTATAATAAAGGAACTCCAGAAGGAGCAGATGCAGGTTTATATAAGCTGCCCACCGCCAAGGATCCATCTCAGCAGCCTCTGGCTTTGCAGCCCCTTCTCCCTCTGCTGTCCTTAAGGACCCCGGTGGCCTGGCCTTTGCAGCTGGAAGAATTTTGGTGTGTACTTAGCAGCCATTCACACTAATTCAGCACAGAAATCTCTCACCCAATCCTTGGAAGCAAGGATTGAAAGCAAGCATTTCGCTGATAAGAATAAATTACACCGGGTTGGTGATTTTAATGGAGAGCGTTGAACGTCTTTAGCAGTTTTTGAGGCTGAATCTTCTCTGCTTTTCATGTGATGCAAAAAAGAAGAGAACCAGAGGCTTCCTTTGGGTTTAAATTTCAGATATTTGTAAGCTGTGTTCTCCTCCCTTCTAAAGAACCTCAGGACACAGGAGGGTGCTCCCTTGAAAGCAAAAACTGCTAAAAGTAAGCAGAGGTGCCATTTCACTTCATCCTGGTCATGCAGAGCATTCAGAATATGGACCAGTCAATCTATACCTACATTTGACCAAGATGCTTTAAAACACTGATTTTTTAGGGATTTTAGAGTTTTTCTTTCTGTGTTTCACGTGGTAATTCCCCAGGTCCAGGCAGAGCAAACCAGAGCAACCCAAGTCTCCACTGATTTTGGGGCAGATCTGTATGTGATGGAGGCACAGTTATAACCTCAGTCCTTCCCTCGGAAGCACGTGAGGCTGAGGTCAAGGATCTGACCCCAAAACCCAGACAAAATTCATGGCCTTTCTCACCAGAGCACCTTCCATGGAATCCAGCGAGCTCTCCATGCAAATGGAATTATTTCTTTGTCTTTGCACAGTCGAATCCCAAGATTCCATCCTAGAAAATCCAGACATGCCATATTTCAGGCAGGTGACCAATGTTACTGAGTATCCCCCCAAAATACCCACAGAGACCAGGGCCTACATTTGTACTCACTTTCCCCTTTTTCTAGTCCTGTAACCAATAGACTGGAAAGGCTCCACAGCAATTACATATTTAGGATATGTGATAGCTGCAGTTAAGATCTTTACGACTGATTGCAGGATAAAATTTACTTCAAATGTGCAAGAGCCCATTTTTAAACCTCAGTCTTTCAGCTGCTTTCCATTAGAGATATTCCAAAGAATCAAAAGCAATTAGAGCATACAAAGTCTAAATGGTAAATAATTTCCAAATCAGAACCTTTATTAAAGCAATAAGCATCTATTTTCGTTAACACTGTAAGAGATGGAAAGGGCCAAAGCAAATAACTTTGGGTTTAATGTCATGGAAAGAAAGCCAGACTTCTGTGTTGAAGAGCAGTATAGGAAATGTCACCCCAGATGGATTTGGGGTTGAGTTCTTAAGCTTTGGGGTTGAGTTCTTAAGGTTTGGGGTTGAGTTTTTAAGATGTGGGGTTGAGTTTTTAAGATGTGGGAAAGCAGGGTAAGAAGGAGGGTTTAAAACTCCCGTTTTTGGTGGCGGGGATGTGAGTGGTGCCATGTTTTGCACCCGCCTGGGAAGGGCTCTGTCAGTGGATCCGTGGCTGGCGATTCCCAGCGAGCGCCACGGCGGCTTGTAAATATTTGTAGACTCACGTCCTTAATTGGAGTGGTGAAACAGTATTAAATCTTGGAAAGGGGGAGAAAGAGGAGAGCGAGGAAGGGCTGTCACTGGTGAGAGCCTGTCAACAAGAAGTTAAAAAGCCAAAGGTAAATCTCGTTTCTGCAAAGCCATCGACCGGCAGCGCCGGGCTCGGCCGCTCCTGATGGATGTTCTGCTGGCACAGAGCACCCCGAGAGGAGGTGGGGGCTGCAAAAGGACTGTCTGAAACGTGGATGATTCAAGCAGTGAAGCTCTTCTCACCCCTGGTACAATTAAAACCCCCCAAATGCTGCCCCGTTATTCCGCCGCTGGATTTCATTTTATTTTTTCAAATGATGCCAGTCCTTGCCTTCTGTGCCTCAAGTACAAATAATATTTACCCAAAGCAGAAACGCCATTTCTGAACCCAAGTTGTTTTCCTTTTTGGCTGAAGCATGAAGTTTTGTTTTGCATATTTATCCTCAGACTTTGGGAAGGGGGAAAAATCCAATCAAATCAGCCCCCACAGATCTTCATCTCCCCAGAAAATGTTTGGGGGGAGGAGGAATGAGGGAGTGTGAGCTCTGCTGCCATGTGGCTGGAGGGCAACTGGAGTAACACGAGCTGCTCCCCATCCAGGGCTTGTACTTCTGTCTAGATTATGGGATTAGTCTCTGTTACATCCATCTACAGTTGGGAACTTGTGATCCAGTTAAAGCTGCTTGAAAGGCGCCCAGCAGGTGCTGGGGGTCCCACTCAGCGGCACAAATTCCCTGAGTTAGGGGGAAAGAGCAGGGCTGGCCTTGTGCCGGGCTTCCCAAGGCTCCTTCCAGGTGGGGGAGAAGGGGGAAAAAATCAAAATCCTGCCAGAAAACACTTGCAGACAAGGAAAATCAGCCAAAGCCTGTTTCCCCCCCCCCCCCCCCCACACACACACACCTCTAAATCCTGACAATGAGTTGCTGGTGCATAAATACAAACACTGCCAGAGATGAGTTTGGGATTCTTTGCTGCTTCACACAAATCATATGGACACAGGGGAGCTCCTATACCTAAGAAATGCTAATTCAGCCCTGGAATTCTGAGTTTGCAGAAACTGTCCTGTAAATGTCAGGGGGGATTACCAAACCTACAGGAAGATTACAGCTCTGCATATGTTCAGACTATTGATTTAAAACTTTATTATCTTTGCTATAGATTCTTCACAAAGGAAATAATTCAGCAGTGGGAATTCTGGCCATGTAAAGATTTTGCAGGCTTGAGTTCTGTGCAATCCTGCTTTCAACAGAGTAGGAAAATCTCTGTAGGTGATGCAACACAAACCCAGCACTAGCAGAGGAATGGCACAGCTCCCCCTAAACACAAAATCCTGCCCTGCTCAGCCCAAATTTCTCCTGTTTGCAGCAGAAAGAGGATGTAACACAACAACATAGTGTGGGTTTTACTATCCTGTGTTCTTCACAGTATAGTAAAGCTGTAGTAGAGCCTAGGAAAATCTGCCTTTGTAACAAGATCTCTGTAGGAATACATGGTAATGTGGCTGGCAGTGGTTTGCTCAGAAAAACATGCTGTTGCATAGTAAGATATTTATAACAGGATTAGATTTCAAGTACAAAGCTGGAGTTCAAAGATTTTTCAGGATGGTATATGAGAATATTATAAACTGATTTTCTTTTGAGCCTACAGTTCTCTCTGGTGGAGGACCTCTGTGGTGAAGCATCACTTGGGCCTGTCTCAGCTGGACCTGGGAAAACCGTGGCCCCTGGTGTGCCCCAGCCATCCCAAACTGGGATTCAGATGAGCACAGCAGGTCACTGGGTGAGGTCCTGGGCTCCCTTCCCTGTGATCTGCTCTCTCCTGCCTCTGGCTCCATGGGGTTGGAGTCCCAGCCTCAGCATCTCCCATCAGTGTTGGCTCTCAACCCTCTGTGCAGCTTTCCCTTCCTGGGAATGAGCCCTGCTCCAAACACCATTCCTTGGACAAAAGTAGTGCCTGGAGCCCTTCAAACCCCATTCAGTCAATGAGGGCACCTCTTACAGTACCTCCATCCTAAAGCCAGGTCAAAACCTAAAGTCTGCCTTGGTTTCTGCCCATTTCCTCCTCTGCTCACCAGTTCCACATGGTCTCCAAGTGTCAAACTCCCTGTGAACATTTCCTGCTCTGTAACATCCCTCATCCTTGACCATAAAACACTTTCTGCTGGTCTATACAATATATCAAATGAAGGAATGCCAAACAAGTATTTTAACAGAAGAGTTTTAAGGGTTCTTTCTCAATCTCCTAAAGAAAACACATCCTCAATTTGTCCTGAGTCGCTGCTCCCTCTTGGGGGTGTGGAAGGGACAAGCTGAGAGACGTGGAAAGAGGAGGCCAGACCCCAGTGTGGGCTCTGATTTCCATCCCTGCTACAACTCTCTTCCCCAAGGATTTATGCCAGGCCATTTCTTCCTCCTGCCCCACCCCAAGCCACAAAAACGTGCAATCAGATTGCAATGCCTCATGAATTCCAAGGAAGAGAATAATGAGCTGTGCTGCTCTGACCTTCTGGGGGGTTGTGCCTTTGGATCCACTCGTGGCCATCCCTCGTGTTCTCAGCACTCACCTCTGGGGACACAGTGGAGGGGCCAACCCAGCTACAGCACCTTGGAAAGGCTGAAGTGGATGTTTGTGGGTCTGTTAAGTGTTTGTGGGCTTCCACAGGCTATACCAGGCATTCAAATTAGGATCTCTCATTCTCATAACACTGTGGCAAGAGCAGAAGGTGGCAAAGCACGAGCCTGGAGTGAAGGCAGTGCTTGTAATGAGGGGCCAGAAGCAGCACAATATTCTTTCACTCCTTTAAAACAGTCAAAAAGGAAGAGTTGATGTCATGAAGCTGAACCATGACGTGGTTCACCCAACCTTCTGGTCCCACCAACCCATCTCCAGCTGCAGTGGAAATTAGGAAACCTAAACAGAGGCTGGACATTTCCATCAGGCCTCGAGAGTTTTTGAGGTAAAATGCAAAAAAATAAAACATTTTGGAGACTTCCAGCACGTTCCTGTTCCCACAAGCTGCTCAAAGGCTGCTCAGACCACCAAAAGCTCTTGGCTTTTGCACCTAACAGTGGGGTTTATAGGCCATATTTTATTTTATTTTTATTATTATTTTATTATTTTTATTATATCATTATTTATTATTTTTATTATTTTATTATATTTTATTTTCTTTCTATCTGTTCTAAATACATCACATCTTAATTTCACTGCATGCCATGGGATGCCCATGGTCCATTAATGAGTGCCCACGAACATGGACCATTTACACCTCCTTCAGCCCCACTCCAAACACATCCCTCAGCTCTGGCTGTTCTTAATCCCCTACACAAATCCAATCCTGTGAACACGTGGAAATTCATTCAAGGCCAGGCTGGAAGGGGGTTGAAGGCACCTTGAACTCCACTCCCACCCCCTGCCATGGGCAGGGACACCTCCCACTATCCCAGGTTGTTCCAAGCCCTGGCCAGCCTGGCCTTGAAAACCTTCAGGAATGGGACATTCCCACCCATTCTGGTGACTCAGGATTCCCTGCTACTGCAAAACAAACACAAGAGCAGGGTTAAACCTCAGAGAGGAGACACCAACACAGAATAGCCTTACCTGGAAGAGGAAGATGAATCCAAAGAGAAATTACTCCACTATGACTTTGGTTTTCTTGTGTCCTTCAAAAAAGGTGCCACTGGCAACCCTGGAAGGTGAGGATCCGTGGAGCTCTGGGCTGAGCTGGTGGGGTTTGGTCCATGATCAGAAGTGAACACACTACAGCACAGCAGGGGCTTGCTGCCCAAGGGCTCAAAGGTCTCCTCCTACCACTGTAAAACTTGATTGTCATCACAAATCTCTGTATTTACACATCAATTTTCGTGGCCAGAGAATAAACAATGCTCCTTTGTGCCAACTCTAAATGATGGAGATGGCAAAACCTCCCAAACTATCAGCAGCCTTGGGCTCCTGGGAGCTACTCCAGGACTGAACTTGAGGCAAATTCTGTTTAAAAAGAGCTGTGAAAATAAAATGCACAAAATCAGTAAGTGTGCTATTTTCTACTATTTCCTCAAACAAATTACTTTGGAAAATTACACTATTTTTTTCAAAATTAAGTCTGATCTGATAGCTAGTAATGAAAATAACAGGTCATTAAGATGGCAGTTACTGCAAGTATATGAAAAGTAAAATCAAGACATCAAATGTAATGATGTCATTGATATTTACTTTCTGCTATATCACAAACATCCTTTTTTATTTGTTTTGCAATAGAGTATTAAAAATATACATATAGACATAAAATGTCATCAGTTGCAAAGAATTAAAAATGTAGTGTAGGCACCATTGGTAGCAGGATTGGTATCACATAACCAAAAATACCTGATTTAATGTTAAGCCATTTGTGGTACCCAGCAGGTACCACAGGAGAAGAGGACAGGAAGAATTGGGATGTTAAGTGGGAAAAGGCACATGATTAAATCACTTACCCCAACCTTTATGTCCCACATGCTTTGTGAAAACCAAAAAAATGGAAGAAGGAAAGGATGTGATTTGGCACAGGTTGATCTGTGGGAGATGAAAATGGGGAAAAGGATTCATTGGGGTGGAGGGGAAGCCTGGTGGGTGCAGATTTTGGGGGCTGTTACTGAGCTGCTGCTCATAACACAGAGGATTCCTGAACATCTGTGCTGCCAACACAGGTCTCTGTGCTCCAGAACCCCCTGTGTAGTAAAATCATCACCATGGAATGTACTTTAAGAAGTAATTATTCTTGTATTACTGAAAAAACAGTCTTTAAAATTCAATTAATAAATAAGTTCTTCAAGTAGAAGCTGTTCCACTCCTTCCCACACCCAATGCAGAGTAATTGGTCTCCACTGTAGAGAAAAAATATTATTTATCTTTGTAAATTTTTTTTTGGGGGGGGGGGGGGGGGCAGGGTTTTTGGGGGGTNTGTGGTGGTGGGTGGGTGGAAATCTCTCTGAGCTCTTCCACAGCAAAGCACAGCCTGACCATTGATTTTTGCCATCCTGCTCAAACATGAAAGAATTAATGCAATGTATTGCCATGGCAAAGCAGCAAAGATCCAGGTGTGAGCGAAGGGAGAGCCATTGGAGGGTCACAGCACCACTGGGCTGAGCAGGAAAGCTCAGGATTCCACCCAAACTGGGCTTTCTTAACAGAGTTGAAACAGAGCTGAACCTCTGTGAGCTGTACCCAAGCAAGACACTCTGCAAACATCTGGTTTTCCAGTGGGGAAAGGCATCACATGGCCAGGGATCCAGCAGAGCCAGGGATGGATTTCCAACCTCTCTGGCTGGAGAGAGGGAGCAACTGGGAAATCAGCAGAGCTGTGCAAATTGGTAAGAGTTATTTAATGCTGGGAAGCCACTCTAGTCACCCCCTGGTAATACTGTCAATTAAGTGGATGGAATTAATATTAATTATCAACAATGAATTGTTTGCGAGGCTAATAATGAATAGAGTAAATAAGAAGAAACGAGGTACATTTATGATGCAAAAACATTTGTTATCTCTGAGTATTTCCTCTGAAATATGTTTTGGTGCCATTAAAGAGTACATTTATAAATATATTTTCTTAGTGTTTGAGTTGCAAATCAGCTTGGACCCATTAGAAAGTGCTACAAAGCAAAAGTGTCCCCTGAAATTCTGTCTGATCAAGAAGTTATATTCCTTAAAAAAAAATAAAAATCACAAAACAACTCACAGAGATGCTCAGCAAGAGTAGCCATCCTTGAAAAAAAGAGGGCAACAAGCACTTGGAAGTAATTAAACCGAGAAGAGACACTGGAATATCACTCCCAGCCTGTGCTGATACCCATCAACAGATTGCAATAACTTCCTTCTCATGATGGAGGGAAAAAAAAAGCCAGAAGGAAATGGTAAACCTGTTCTATAAGCAAAAAAATCAGCATTCCTGAGACAGATTTCAATTAGTTTTCACTAATAATTTTAACTCATTTCTGGATTAAAGGTGCCCTTCACTCTGCACCTGAAATGTTCCCCCTTGGCAGCTGCTGGGGAACCTTCTGCTTTGCCATTAAAGCAGGAGAGACCTTGATTATACCACCACTAACAAGGCCATCAGCTTGTATAGTGTATCACAGCAGGATTCGCTCAAAATAAACCTTTAGAGATATATTTCCCTCTAGAACCACCTTCCTCCACCTCCAGAAGTTTTCAAAATACACCCACTGGCATATGGTGCAAGTGCAGTCAGGTCCAAAGGCAGAGGAATTGTTCACCACCAATCCTGGTGGGGTGTTTCCAACTCGTTTCTAAGAGCACAAATTCAGTTTTCCCCCCTTGGGATCATTTCCCAGCCCTTTCTTACCTGAGTTGGAAGGTGCCAGTAGTTGATTGGAAAAGGGAATTCTGTGTAACCCAAGGGTGGGCTGTGGGAGAGGCAGATCCAAGAGGAGGGGGGAGGGGATACAGAGGAAGGGACAACATTGGGAAAAAGGGATATAAGCAGCATTAATCCTTTTTTAGAGCCATGTATAAAATGATGGATCCGTTCTGCTGCTTCAGGGGCATAAATATCATTTATTAAGACAATCATGGTTCATTCTTTGCAATTACTTTTTAATAGAAACATGAATCTCAGTTAAACCCAGATTTATGCTCACCCTTGCCTAAGCCTGTGCCAGGATCTTTGATCCCAAATTATTTAGGAAGTGGAGAAATCTCTCATGTATGGGGCATTTCTCCTTGGAACAGGTTTTTCCCAAAGCCTTTGCACTTTTTTTGCATAAAATAATCTGCTACTGAAATGCCTTTATAGGTGCAACATACAGTTCTTATAAAAGCATCCAGCAAGATAACTTACATTTTAGGGCAGAAATTAAACACAGAACACAGAGGGAAACTGAGACATCTTCTCTTGAAGCATCACAAGAGATCCCCCTTGGTTCTGTTCTAATTAGAAATGAATCCTAAGTTAGTTCAGCCACATTTTTGGGGGTTGGGCAAGGCCAGAATTCCCTGGGAATGGGGCTTCACTTGGCCAGTGCAGGGAGTGGGACAGCCCTGGTCCCACCCTCTCGTGCATTCAAACAGCTTCTGTTTTTAACCAAACCCCTCATTCACTCTTTAAATGAGCCTTCAGAGAGTTAAAAGGCAAGAGAATATTAAAACTGAAGTTGTTAGGGAAAGGTTTAATTTAGACAGGAAACATTGGGGTGACAAACTCGACTTGCCCTCCCAACGGTGGCGTGTGTGGGTTTGGCTCCAGGAACCAGAAATCACTTTGCACACTAAAAGCAGCTGCAATGCTTTGAAATTTATGTTCAGAAAATAATTCCGAATCCTTTGGCATTAATTTAACACTATTTTTTAAACAAATGGAGCGTAGTTTTATTTATAAGGCCAAGCCCTGTGCAGCTCAGAGCCCTTCTCAGGGGGGAGGAAAGCCAACCTTCCACTGGGGTAAACTGGCAGAGCTGGAATTCAAAGGAACTGGGACCATTAATGCCTAGGAAAGGGCTGCTCCAGAGTGCTGCTCAGGATCCTATGAATCCCTTCTCTTTGAGGAGAAAGGCTGGCTGCATGTCACTCACGCTGCCCTTTATTTTTATCCATTAGACAAACAAAATGAATGATCACATTTATGGCACGGACAGAAAGCAGAGACCCCACGGGCTATATGGTGTGAAAAGAACTCTTTCTCCCAAGCAAGATAATGCTTGAAAAGGTGAATGAAAAGATTTTAGTAAAGAGGAAAATGTCCCTGTAGGACCCTTCCTAATTCTGAGCTCTTCAGCAACGTCAGCCTCGCTAATCCATACCTAGCTGTGAGTTCAAATGAAAAATTCATTAACTTTGTGTCCTTTAATTTATTAGGTGTAGCAACACTCCTCATCAGGGGAAGGGCTGAAAGGAGGGGACAATCAGGGCGCTTTTATTCTCTTGGCAAATCTACAGGCTCACAAAGGGAGAGGACTGGTTTGTGAGAAATTACACTCCCTAATTAGAAGTGCTGCTGTTTGCTCTCGCCGGGGCCGACCCGGGGGCAAATGGAAAATCTGCCATCAAAGACCTGAAACGGCCACAGCCACAACCACGCCAGGACCAGGCAGCAGCAGAGGCACCTCGGGGACCAGCTCAGCCCCCGGTGGAACAGAAAAAAGGCAGCGAGGATACGGAATTCTGTTATACAGTGAATTAAAAGCCACACTGTGTGATGGGAGATGCTGTTCCCATCCCCTACACTCGCTGCTGGAAGCCTGCCTGTGTTAGGGCAGGTTGCAGAGCTGGTCCCAGCAAGGGAAGCTGAGTTTGGATGCAGGAAAGGGGAATGGCAAACACAGAGGGTCTTTTCTCTCCAGAGTCTCGCTCCAGGACTGATCCCATGCACAGCAGAGCCCGGGGTAACAAACCACTCCTGCCTTTCTCATCCAGCTGATAGGATGCAGCTTTAGTGCCAGCAACACCATATTTTGTCCTTACATGACCCTCCCCGGTGTCCCTTCCCTCCCTCTTTGGAAAGGGATAAATAATTATCCTTCTTTTCTGCCAGGAAACACAGATAGTGGTGGGGTGAGATGGGACTGCAGCCAGGGCAGTGCCAGCAGCAGAGCCAGGGGCCCAGGCCCTATTAACATTAATGCTTAATTGGTGTTTACATTTTCCAAGCAAGATGTAAACATGGATCTGCACCAGCCAAGGCCAGCTGGGATGCAGGGAGTGATGTTATCCAAGAGCAATTTCCTCTCCTTTCAAAGGGGCATCTCCAGTAGGTAGGACCATAAAGCAGCATCTGAATGGTGGCACCTCATATTATCCCCCTGCAAAGGACACAGCGAGGTCACATCACCAGTTTTGAGGTAAGACCAGCAAACATTTGGACTGACAAGAAAGGCTAAGCAGTAGAAAAACAAAAAATATCCCCCCAAAAAACCCCCCATTCCCTTTGAGGATGCTGCAGCAGCCATCTATGATTTCAATTATGGAATTACAAACTGTCTTGATAGCCATATGGATACACTCTTTGAAGCCACAAATTGTTGTTACCCAAATTAATTTCTCTCTGCAACAGCAGAAAACTCTGAACAGCTGTAAAAAATGTTCACAGTGAAATCTGAGTCTAGTGGAGGTTAATCCAGGTTTAAGTTTCTTTACAGATATTAAAATGAAGTTCAGCTGAGCCACAAGTTCATCAAACCAGCTTGTTTCTCTTGCTCACAGAAGTGATGCAGAGGCTCTGGCTCTTGGCTCTCCACCCCTCCAAAGTGGTGCCCTGCTCAGCCAGGCACAGAACACGTCCCTCTGTCGCCACTTGTTCCTTCCCAAGGTCTCCTTCCTCGTGGGCCGAGTCCTCCCACTCCAGGGATCAGGATGACAAACGGTTGGAAGAGAAAATGAGGCAGCTGAGGCTTTCCTGCTGTGATCACTGAAAAATAAATCTGCCAACATTGTGTCACTGATATTCCTAAAACCTCTGTCACAGGGGTGTGGGGACAGCACTTGTTCATGGTTCCCTGGGAGATGGATAGGATCCTATGTCTGGCATCAAGTGCTTCTTCAAATATTGGAAGGTAGGGGAGAGCTGCCTCACCTCCTGTATGCCCAGAGGGTCAAAGATGAAGATATTTGTCACCCTCCTCCTTTAGGATACTCCTGGAAAGAAGCCACAGGGAGGGGAGCAAGTTTCTTGGGCAGTGGAGCTGAGACAAGATGATTTTTCTGGAGGTCACTTGTTTCTCACTCAGTCCCTCTCAGCAGCCACAGGTCATGCTGAAAATCAAATGTAAATGTTGATTTTGCAGCCATAAACTGAGTCCCTCTGGGGTTGTGGAAAGCCATCACTGAGAACAAGCAGAACCAATGCAAAATAATATAACCAATATAACTGTAAATTGGGTATAA
The DNA here is from genome assembly GCA_013399895.1 of Serilophus lunatus. NCBI lineage: Eukaryota > Metazoa > Chordata > Aves > Passeriformes > Eurylaimidae > Serilophus > Serilophus lunatus. The sequence goes on along the minus strand of VXBA01005117.1, from coordinate 3,098,875 downwards.
ATGGCCAGCAGTGCTTACTTACAACAGCTGTATAAGGAGAGGGGAGACATCCAAGTTATTTAGAGAAAGCAGACTTAAAAAACGTGTCTGAGATGAAATTATCCCCGGGGTTGAAGACAACTGTCCCACCTAAATGGTGACCTAAAACTGTAAGGAGTGATCAAGTGACAAAGGTCATCAGGCAAGACATCATGATTTATACTAAATAAGAATGGTAAATAACACAGAAAATAGCTTTATTCTGTCTTCTCTTCTGGCAGAGTTCAAGTTTTGGTGCTGTGACAAGAAAACATCTGAAGGAAAAGAGCAGCTGGGAACAGGGACAGTCACTTGTAGTGACTTTTCTTCGACCACAGTCATATATATAATCACTGGGGAGGAATTCCTTGTGCCACTATGAGCATATCCCTGATCCCAGGGTGTCCAAAGCAGCCCCTGACCCCCAAAATCAGGACATGTGGGAGTGGGAAGGCACAGGACAGTCCCTGTGTTATCACAGACTGAGGTGCAGGTTGTGCCACAGTTCTCAGAAAAGCACAAATCACAGGAATTGCTGTGAAAATGCACCACCTATGGTTTCCTAAGCTGTACTTGCATTTTGCTTTCAAAGTTTAAATGGGAGTTAAGGTTTGTGATTGCCCTCCATGCAGGGCTGACTTTGGCACAGAGCACTGAGGCACTAAAACAACCAGGCTGACCCCAAAGCACACATGGAAAACTGAAAAAATGCATAAAAAAAGGGAAATTCCAGCTGAAAGAACAAAACAAGGGGCAAACACTGTTGTCTTGCCCCCCTGAGGAGGGTTTCTGGTGATGCTTTGGGGGTTCTTTGCTGTTTGCAGGTGTGATGGGAGAGTTATTTGGCAGGCAGGGGATCAGGGCATTTCACACAGTGGGTCTCACCGGGGGAAGGTGCTGATGCCACAGCTCTGGGACCTGAATGCTGTCACTCCCACTGGCTCCTAATCCTTCAGGAACAGCAGCAGCAAGTGCCAGCAGGGTGGTACACCATGAAGCATTTATTTGTGTGCCACACCAGGCTGGGCTGTGAGGATGGGAGGGCACAAAGGGGGAAAGTCATTTGTCATGAACTTAAACTTTGCAAAGGCTGAGACACCTTTGATGTTTCCAAAGAGCACCATCTGAGCTCACTTTTGCAACGAAGTGGCCAGCCCAATGACATCTTCATTTCTAGAAGACAGTTCTTCAGTCCCTTTTCCATACTGTATGTTCCACATTAAGTCATTATCTATGCTGTTCACTCCATTAATTCTGCTAGTTTTATTAGCAAAGTTCTGCTGCCTGGTCCTGTAGCAGTGACAAGCATTTCTAAAAGCTAATCTGACAGATAATGACTCCATTAAGTGCTGAATACTAATTGGTTTACATCAGGGGCCTGAAATTAATTGATGTAAATAAATTAGCACCTGAGCATGCATCACCCCAGCTTTGGATTTTCCTAAATACCAATGATTTTTAGAGCTTGTATCTCCAGCAAAACACAACGGAATATTAACAGACAGGATGAGTAATTAAAATGTGGCAACAAAATAAGACTATCAAGATGAGCTTAACAAAGATTGTTTACCTATTGGTGGGAAGGGTAGTGCCTGCCTGTACAGTCTGTTTACACTGCTCTGACTCCTATAAAAGATACTTTCCTGACAGCTCCCCAAAGATATAATTATCATTACTACAATAACAGTGACACTGACCCCACACCATTACTAAGATTTAGTAAAGTTATGTGATGCACAGGGAATGTGTCCCATTAATCACAACAAACACCTTCCCCCTTCTTAAAGTCAAGGCTTCAATTATTAAATCAAGGAATTAATAAAAGTTATTTTGGTTTAAAAGGATCAAACCTCATTATAGTGGTGATTTGTCACTGGAGTGACAGAAATAATGACTAATTTCTAAAGCCTGGGAGAGTCAGAGGGGGCATGTGCAGTTTGGGCATGTCAAGAGCAGTCAGTAGGTTAGAAGACACCAACAAATACAATTTCTTTTTATGTGCAGGTTTACTATCTTCACTTGCACCTTTATAAGGAAAATAAAATCTAATGCAAAGCAATGAAAATCTCAGAAGAATCCACACGTCCTGGGAAAGTGGAGTGAGAAAGTAACTTCAGCCCAGGCTCATACAGACTAATAGAGAATCATTGAGGCTGGAAAAGCTCTCTGAGATCATCAGGTCAAACCATTAACCCAGCAGAGCCAAGGCCACCAGTGCCCCATGTCCCCACGTGCCACATCCACAGGGCTGTTCAATCCTCCAGGAATGGGACCCCAGCACTGCCCTGGGCTGGACAGCCCTGCCAGGGGCAGAGCAGAGGGACAGTGTAGGGCAGAGTGTGGCTCCAAGGTGCAGCAGCAGCAGGGAGCTCACCTTGTGTCATTGGAAGGGGGGGGGGAGCTTTGGGAAAGGCCCTGGAGCTGATTGGAATACACTCATTAACTTCAGTCTGCTTCAGATCAACTTTCTAATTACAGCCATGGATTTCAGGGGGGACACACAGGTTATTTGTACTTGCCCTGAAGAAAACTATGTTTTGACAGAACCAACACCACTGTGGAAACTTAAGTTACTTAAAAGTTACCCTGCAAAGGACAAGATTAAAGTTTCTTCCTGATATCCCACCTCTCCCTGCCCTCTGGCAGGGGAAAGCCATTCCCTGTGTCCCGTCCCCCCAGCCCTTGTCCCCAGTCCCTCTCCAGCTCTCCTGGAGCCCCTTCAGGCTCTGGAAGGGACTGAGGTCTGCTGTAAGGTGTAATTCCATGGATGAACATGGAATCTCCAGCTGTGCCAGGGATAGCTGGGGTCCTCCTCTCCCCCCTACCCAGACACCTCGTGGGGCCAGAGAGGGGCAGGAACCAAGCCCTGGAAATGCTCCTCTGCTCCTTTCTACCATTCCCATTGTGCTCCTTCCATAATTCCCTTTGATGCAGGATTTTTTGGGGCTGGCATCCCCCTCAGAGCTGAGAGATCCTGCACATTCCTCACACAACACCAAAGCTTCACTTCAAGGAACAGTGGGAAAAAGTCCCCTGGAAAGCAGCTGTAATAGAGCCAGTCATTTCTTGACTCCAACACCCCAAGAGATCCCTTATTTCAGAGCTAGCCCCTTCATTTAGTAATAAAGGTAAAAGACGAAAGTATTAATAACTGGGAAGAGATACAGGAATGAAAACCCCTTTGCCACTTATGGAACTAAAATACAGCTCTGAGTGATTAAGCAGCTTTAAAACATTGCCTTAAGCTAAAGAGAAAGGCAGAGGGGTTTAGTGATACCCTGTTTCCTGACACAGGCTTTCTTTAACAGCTTTCCCCCAGGAGTGGTGGAAAACTGCAAAGCTTCACCTCTGGGGTGACGTGATCTTTCAGATGCTGGGTCAAAACCAGTTGGCACCACTGAGAATCCCAGAATGATCTGGGTTGGAAGGGACCTTAAAGTTCATCCAGTCCCACCCCCTTCCCTTACCCCAGGTTGCTCCAAGGCCCATCCAACCTGGCTTTGGACACTCCCAGGGATTTAAATGGGCCAAAAGCTGTTCCCCCTGTGAAAAAGCAGCAGAACCCCTTGACCCTAAAGCAACACCTTTGAGATGGAGAGAAGGTGGTCACTGTGTGGGTGTGAGGAGGTTCCCTTGGGGTCCATCCTCTTCTCCACCCTCAAACCATTTTCAGAGCAGCTTCTCTCTCTCCTCTCACCTCTGGAAAGATTTTGATCCCAGTAAAGCACTGGAAATTCATCAGGAGTTAAGCAGGGAAAATTAATTACAGGAATGAAACTTCCTCGAGTCTCCTGATCAGTATTTAAGTATAATGAGTATTTATTAGTCAGAGTAATGGACAACAGAGCTGAAAGGGTGCAGGTTTCCAGTAGTCACTGTACATATGCTTAATGAGAATTCAAAAGACATAATGAATTAGGATTCCCCTGTTGGGCACTGAGTATTTCTTCATTAAATTCTAATGAACTGGGAAGAGTATCAGGTTTGCTCATGCAGTGTATTTCCCCCCTTTTTATGGTTATGTTTACATGCATTTAGTTAATCCTCATCATCCTTACGACAAAGAAGTGCTGAAAAAACATGTTTGTTAGGAATGGGAGGAAGATAAATATGCAAAGACAGAAGAGTCAGCAGCACCAATTATGTGAAATAATAGAATTTGTGCTGTACCCCACAGAATCCACAGTGCCCAACCAGCCTTTGTTTTTTCTCCTCAGAAATCATAAGACAAAATCTCATTTAGCAATGAGATTATGGCAGAGGATGATGTGATTTCACTTGATTACCACCTTTAGGAAAAGAAAGGATTAATTCCTGAAGACAGACCCAGCACATGAGAGGGGTCAAGGAAGATAAATCCAAATTGCTCGTCACAGAGCTGATGGCAGGAGTGTGACACTGCCAAAAATAGCACAAAACCCTCTCATCTCACTGAATATCTACTTCAAGTGTGACCATGATGCCACTGGGACAGTGCCCTGGGACAGGAGGGGGCTGGGCTGAGCACTCCTGCACCAGCAGCCCGGGGAAACCAAGCCCAGGACTTAGAGGGGCTCTTCTGAAGGGCATCAAGGGGAGCTCCTGTGCCTTTGCAATCTGGTGTCTCTACAGCCCAAGTCACAGCAAGTAATTTCCTACAAGTACGTGGTGGTTACAGAGGAGGAATCATAAAAACACTAATCTGTGCTGGCCTGAAGCCAACGAGTATTTTCAAAAGGGCAGCAAGAGGCTTTGAAAGAGAGAGCAAGGCTGGAAGCAGCTGCAGGAATCCCAGAACGTCTTGGTACTTCTTCCAGCCTCATGGCAAGGTGCAAATCAATTTGCAAACCCTTTGTGGTCACTGTGGGCAGAGCCTGGGCAGCACTGGGGTCCCTGTGCCATGGAGCTGCTCCTCCCTGGTGGAATCTGCTCAGGAATGGGGCAGCTCCCACCCCACCCTGTCCCCTCCATCGCTGCCTCCCACGTGGAAATCCAGGGGATTAGAGCACTTCATCTCCTCAACTGGCTGTTGGCAAGACAAGCAAAGCAATTAGGCTGTTATGGCAATTTTATGCTGCTTATAAAATTAATTAGCCGCTTATTAATTAAAATTTGTCATTAATAATATTATTATTATCTTTTCTTCTAATTCCTTCTCTTCTCGAGCTCTATTTGCTCTTTTTTTTTCTGATTGTGGGGGTTTTTTTCCCCTCCTCTTGCTTTGCATTCCTTGTTTGCTTCCCAGGACAGACACGTCCCATCCCAGCTCTCCACCCATACAGAGGCCCTGGATGGGGGGAGCCAGTTTTCCCAGCTCAGCTTTGCTGTTCAGGATGAGCCTGGAATCAGAGAGAGGGGACACACGTGTAGGATTTGCCAGGGAAAGCCTTTGCATAAATCAGAGTTTTAGATCAAGGGACAAATTCTCTTTCTTTTTTTTTTTTTTTTTTGTTTTTTTTTTGATATCTGGGATGTCTTGGGGTTTTTTAACCAGAGGATGCAGATAAAGCCTGGTGATGTGGAATCTTCCCTGAAGGATAATGTCATTCAGAGGTTAGAAACCACAGCACTTGTTCTTCATGGACACCAGCCAGGGATTACTTTTTCCCCCCTTTTTGGGGGGGTTTGTTTGCTTGTTTGTTTTTTAACTCCACATTGGGAATAATCTCCGAGAGGCAGTTTCATAAAATTTTACATTAATTTAAGACTGAAGTGTGTTTTATTTGTACACTTGCCAGGATTTTGAAGTCTCCCTCCCAGGCTCCTGTCCTCTTTTCAAGCATCTCCAGAGACTCCTTTGATGCTCCTTGCATGAGAGATCCCACCACCCCACAACGCCAGAGATTGTCTGAGTTGGAAACTTTCCCAGAACAAGTTTGCTGGTTAAAGGGCTCTATTTGTGATGAAATATGGCTCAGTTCACAGGCTCTTACCTTCAGTCCTCTCCAGCTGTTGTCTCAGCCAATGTTGACCAGCACCACACTTGATGTGCTCCCCTCTCCTGTAAGAGACACTGAAGAACTTTGTTATTGTCCATAAAATTCCTGCTGGGGCTCAGTGTGGCTTGGCCCGTTTGCTCCTAGGTTTTCCTGGAGTTTTACAGCCCCATATTCAGGGCCAGCTGGTGCCATGGACATACCCTGAGTGAACACGGCCTGGTGATGCACTGGGTGGTGGCTCTGGGGCTCCTCCTGGCAGGTGGGTGCTGCCCTGGGCAGGTGAGGACATAAACCTCAGGGGGAGCAGCAGCATCTCAGCTGCACTGTCAGGAAAGATAGGTGGGCACAGAGTTACAGGGATGCCACTCGTGTCCTGAGCTCACCCCCAGTGTGGGCAGCAGGTCAGGGAGGGGATTCTGCCCTCTCAGGTGAGACCCCCCTGCAGCCCTGGGGAACAACAGCAGAGGGATGAGGAGCTGCTGGAGAGAGGCCAGAGGAGCCCTGGAGATGCTGCCAGGGCTGGAGCCCCTCTGGAGCCAGGCTGGGAGAGCTGGGGGACAAGAGAAGACTCCAGGGAGATCTTGGAGCCCCTTCCAGAGCCTAAAGGGACTCAGCAGTGCTGGGGTACAGGATGATGTTGAGGTGCAGGAGCAGTGCCGGGGTGCAGGATGATGTTGGGGTGCAGGAGCAGTGCCGGGGTGCAGGATGATGTTGGGGTGCAGGAGCAGTGCCGGGGTGCAGGATGATGTTGGGGTGCAGGAGCAGTGCCGGGGTGCAGGATGATGTTGGGGTGCAGGAGCAGTGCCGGGGTGCAGGATGATGTTGGGGTGCAGGAGCTGTGCCGCGGTCCCGCAGCCCAGCGCAGCCCGGGGGAGCATCGCCATCTACAGCTCCGGCAGCAGCACTGCAGCGCCCGCCCAGCCCTGTCCCTGTCCCTGTCCCTGCCCTTGTCCCCATCCCTGTCCCCATCCCTGTCCCTGTCCCCATCCCTGTCCCTGTCCCTATCCCTATCCCCATCCCCGTCCCCATCCCCATCCCCGAGTTCTATGGAATTCTGCTCCTGATTTTCCCCAGGCTGTGGGAACCTCCAGCCTGACCTTCCTGCCAGCCCTGACCAATTACAAATCCCAATTACAGATGGCCCAATTATAAATCTGCTCTGGAAGTGTTTTCCTGGGATCTGAGGTGCCCCATGTTGCCTGGCTGAAGCCAATGAACTCACACTGTGGCAGGGAAAAAGCAGAAATTCAAACACTACAACATCCTGCTTGGCAAAATCACGTTAAAACCACAACATTTGGGTCCTGGGATATTATAATTCAATATTATCATTGGTAGCATTTAATCATCAGCTGTTCTCTGGCATTTATGGACAAGTGAAGAGACTGCAAGGCTGTTGAAGCATTAAAACATTCACCTTGCTGCTTATCAAAGTCATCCTTTTAACTGAAGTCACTCTAATATAGCATTGCTAACTCAAAAATCATTTGTCTTGGCAAACAATATTTGTTTTCTATTCAAGTTTCTTTGTGTCTGCAAGTTCAAAGCTTTGTTGTATTAAATAATAGACAAAACCTGCCCAAGTGTTCTTGCCTTCCCACTCGTCTCTGTGATAGGACTTTTCCACTCTGAATTACCTGATAAATAAAATGTAGAGCCCAAACTGAGGTGGGCATCGATTGTCCTGAGATGGTGCAGTCAATCAGCTTCCAAGTGCAGTGGGAAATCCATGGAATGGGACTCCTGGGGACAGCCCTGGTGCCAGGCTCATCCCAAGGGAATGCCCTCACCTTCCTCCTTCATTCTGCAGCCCTGAATTGCACCAAAAGTAGAAATGAAATAACCCTCCACTGTGATGGCAGAAAAATTAAATTTGCCCTTATTATTCCTTCCCACAAATCCTCGTGGAAGACTTGCCTCTATTTGCAGGAAGCAACTGTATTTCATATTGCTCTGGTTAATACCAAAGTCTTTAGAGGTCATCAGACTCAACAGTTAAAAAAAATTAATCTGAGAATTTACAGCAGTTAAGTACAGCTAAATAATTAATGATGAGGAAATTGAGCTTCCCATTGAGATTGGATTAGGAGCCAGTGTGGGACACCACTGCTGTAGAGCAGGTTTCCCTGGGGAACCCCCCAGCAAAAATCAGCCTCTTTATTGCTTTCCATATCACTAATAAAATATGAAAGGAGAGAATACAATAATATTTTCATATCATATTAATGACCTTCAGAATGCAATCAGAGTAGCAGCTCTCACAGAGCAATTTGCTAACATAATATAAAATTGTTAATATGATATGAAGGTCACTGAGATGGTACAAAAATTAGTGTAATGACAGAGAACAACCTGGGCTTTTTAGCAACAGCAACAATTAACTTCCAACTTCATTCTTGCAGCTGCATCCCAGGTTGGTTCTTCACAGGCTTTGCCTCACCTTCTCCTTCTGGAAAAATAACCTCCTGACCAGGTCCCTTGAGCTCCTTGGAGGGACATCACTGCAGTCATGGAAAGCAGATTTCTGAAGGAGGTGGAAATCTCTAAAAGACCCAGTGAGAAGGGCTTTGATTCAAGGGGATTTATGGGAAATAAAAGAACAATAATATTTTTAGTGGAGCCACGGATTTAAAAATGAAAATATTGAAAAAATTATATTCATTCTTTTCATCCTGGGTAAATTGAAGTGTTCAGAGTCTGGTTTAAATAGAACGTCCAACAGAAAAGTTCTTAAGTTTAAAATGAAGGCTTTTTAAATTATTTGCAAGAAAACCTTATTTTGAAGTAGCACAACAAGCTTTTCACCATGTAAATAATGTTCCTGAAATACTACAAAGCACAGAGAGCAGGGAGCCTCTTAAAATCATTCTTTTAAGGTCTAATTGGATCTAGTTAGAAGAGAAACTAAACTCTGCCCTTGTAATCTTTAAAACTAAGGCTCTTAGTTCAAGTTTGTCCATTTGGTCTCACGTTAAAGGCCACCAGTGCAGGAGCACAAACTCCAGATGTGTTTGGGAAATGTCCAAAAAGTTCCCTTGTGGAAACACAGAACAAGGGGGGAAAAAATAAAAATCACATGAGATTTCTCCTGCCTTTGACTTCCCTTCCAGACCCTCCAAAACTCCTCCCTGGAGCTCATCTAAATTCCAGCACGTCCCTTATCCTGCAACAAGGTCACCTACAGATTCACAACGTGTTTCATGACAGATCATCTTGTTTTATCAACTTTGGACATTCTGGTTTCATTTGATGCCTCTACAAGGGAACTTCTCCAAAATCTTTGGGAAAAAAAAAAAATTAAAAAATTAAGTTATTCTTTCATCAATTAGAGTTTTGTCTAATTACACCACCAGCACCATAACAAAGTGAGGATCTGGTTGAAGCCAATGGAAAAGTCTCTGTGAAATCTCTTCTGAACAGGAGGAATGGGTCAGACCATGGCTTTGTTTCCATAAATACAAGTTTTCTAGAGGGACTTGAAGATTCTAAATGGTAAATCCAGGAGGGAAAAGCATGTGGGAAGACATTCTTCAGCTGCAAGAGGGGAATCTTCTCCTGGAGGCTCATTTTACTGCCTGAATCAAAGCCCCTTCATATGTATTTTATACAGGAATTGATTGGTGTTTAATTAACCTCCACTTTATGCCATAGTCAATCTTTAATTAAATGCATCCTTAAGCGTAGGATTTAGAGCATTACCAGAATGAGTTTAAGTGCAGAAAGGGATTTTATGTTTTCCTCATAAACAAGGAATGAAAGCAAGGAATGAGCTGCTTGGAAGGAGACTCCTCAGCCCAACACAAAACTCTTTGCAGGAGCCACCCACCCAAAGAAGGAGAAATCCAAACCTTTCCCATTGGGAGTGGGGATTTATGGAGAGGGAGCCCAAAGAAGCAGCAAGGCTTGGAGGGAAGGAAACCCTCCAGCTCCCAGGGGCTCTTTGAAGCCTCAAAGCCTCGTGCAAACTTTGTAAAACAAAGAGAAAGAAAGAAAGAAAGAAAGAAAGAAAGAAAGAAAGAAAGAAAGAAAGAAAGAAAGAAAGAAAGAAAGAAAGAAAGAAAGAAAGAAAGANAAGAAAAGAAAAGAAAAGAAAAGAAAAGAAAAGAAAAGAAAAGAAAAGAAAAGAAAAGAAAAGAAAAGAAAAGAAAAGAAAAGAAAAGAAAAGAAAAGAAAAGAAAAGAAAAGAAAAGAAAAGAAAAGAAAAGAAAAGAAAAGAAAAGAAAAGAAAAGAAAAGAAAAGAAAAGAAAAGAAAAGAAAAGAAAAGAAAAGAAAAGAAAAGAAAAGAAAAGAAAAGAAAAGAAAAGAAAAGAAAAGAAAAGAAAAGAAAAGAAAAGAAAAGAAAAGAAAAGAAAAGAAAAGAAAAGAAAAGAAAAGAAAAGAAAAGAAAAGAAAAGAAAAGAAAAGAAAAGAAAAGAAAAGAAAAGAAAAGAAAAGAAAAGAAAAGAAAAGAAAAGAAAAGAAAAGAAAAGAAAAGAAAAGAAAAGAAAAGAAAAGAAAAGAAAAGAAAAGAAAAGAAAAGAAAAGAAAAGAAAAGAAAAGAAAAGAAAAGAAAAGGAAAAGAAAAAGAAAAGACAGGAGACCACCAAACCCAGTTCTCACAGAGAGGATTTTTCACCCTGTTTTCTCCCAGTAATAAAAGTATATTTGTTTTACTTCCAAAAAGACTAATTGCACACAGAGCTCACCTCACCTGAAGTAAAAATAAGATTGGATATTTTCCTTATGACATCCCAAAAGCTCAGACACCTCAGCTGACTTCCATATTTTAGTTGAAAGGAGAAGGAAGCCCGTTGGTGCTGGCAGATCTGTGCTGAAGTCTGGCCTCATTTTAGCTCCAGATTGAGGGATTTTTCCAAGGAAAATATCTCAAGTACAACCAGTCCTTTTCAAAGCGTTGACAAACATTTCTCTGGCTCCTGACTTGCAGTGGTGGAAGGTCATGGACTCCCCTCACTCTCTTTGGATCCCTTTTCCATGAGCAGCTCAGTTTGGAGACAATGATCCATGGAGAGACTCCTGGCTTTCCTAGAAAATAAACTCTGTCTAAATCATTTCATCAGGACGACGCCTTCTTCCTTCGTGGAAAAAAAAAGTGTCTTTCACTGCCTGTCTTATCTTTGTCAGGGGGAAAAAATGCCTTTTATTCAATGATCTCATCCCACCAGTACCAGACATTCCCTCTGCCCGAGCCCATGTCTCCTAGCATTGGGTCTCCAGCATGAATAATTGCTGTGCACAGGCCTGGCAGTGGGCAGAGCACAGGTTTTCTTGACATCTCTGCACACACTCAGCTCCCCTCCATCCCCCTGGCTCCATTCCCTCCATGAGGGTGGGACACAGGGCTCTGGAATTGTGGGGATGGGCAGAGCAGAGGTGGCACATGATCCTCCAGGCAGCACAGCTGGAGCATCCACAGCAAAGGGTCTCCAAAATACCCTCAGCTGCCCAAAATCTGGGCACAGTCCTGCCCATCCAGCCTGTGGCTGGAATGGATCAGGTCCTGGCTGGCACCATCTCCATGGATGCATCCAGCTCCTCCTCAATCCCAAAGTGAACTCAAGTGTTCAGCTTCAAGTCCCTCCTCCAAGACTGGCCAGAAAATGAAAGCGTTTTTGGCAGAGTTAATTAGGATTAGCCAGAAAGAGAAGGCATTTTTGGCAGAGTTAATTAGGATTAGCCAGAAAGAGAAGGCATTTTTGGCAGAGTTAATTAGGATTAGCCAGAAAGAGAAGGCATTTTTGGCAGAGTTAATTAGGATTAGCCAGAAAGAGAAGGCGTTTTTGGCAGAGTTAATTAGGATTAGCCAGAAAGAGAAGGCATTTTTGGCAGAGCTAATTAAGAGGAGGATGAAAACGCTGGTTAAAGGCAATGAATAATTAAACTTTTAGGCCAGTTGTGATGAGCTCATGCAATTCCTGATATAATACAGCCCAGGGAAATGTGAACCTTTCCAAAGCATAAAGGAATGGAGCAACAAAAAGCAGGATCCTTGGGACTCTGACATTTGAAGTGTTTAAAGTGAAGAGAATTTATATGTAAGTGCCAGCCTTTGTTCAATCAGAAATCAGCACTTGCACAGCAAACAACTGAATTCAACATCACCTGTACAGCTGGACCTAAAACACATCAAATGCAAGTCCTGCATCATCAAGACACTAAAAAAGAGCTTTTTTTCCCAGTAAACCAGCAACCTGCACCCCATCCTGGCAACCCTCAGCCCATTTTTCAAGATTAAATTGCTGCAAACCCCAAACTTTCTGCCAGCCCAAAGCAAACCCCCTGGGTGAGCATCTGTCTCTGCTCCATTCCCCATCTCTGCATTATACTCAGTAATTTACTTTGTTTTCATGATATTTAGGATTAAGTTATTACATTTCCAGATATTTCCCCACAGACATTTTTTTAAATAGCTTACATTGCAATAGTAATAATCCTTTGGATGGTCCAGCTGATGATTGTTCACCTGATTTCTTCTCACTAGGGTAGGGCTGTAAATTAGATCTCTCTTCTCCAAAGTTTTCTTGGATGAATGGTTCCATTAATAAGAAAAGAAACAGAAATCGATTCAAGTGTTCAAAAGGCTCAGAAGAAACATAATTTCAAAGTAAAGAGAATTTAAGAAATTTCAAAGTCCAGAAAAGAAGGGGGGGGAAAAAAGACTTTATCTTATTTTTAAGCTAGGATTTATAAAATTAAGGGGAAAATACAGCAAGTTCAAGGAATGTGGCAAGAAAAGAAAAATCCACAGGTAGATTATTTTATAGAGTTTCTTTCCTGATGATCCCTTTTGCAATAAATTTATCCTCTGAGCCATAAAGAAAACTTGTTTGGTTAAAGGTTTGCTTGTTTGCTGAAAGGATCTTGGAGGTCTTTTCCAACCCAAACGATTCTGTGATTTTAAAATTCCCTCTCTAGTTTCATCCAAGTACTAAATTGCATGTGGCCTTTTATCCCAGCATCCCCAAAAATACATCTTTGTCCACCAGCAGGGACAACTTGGTCACACCTCACCTCGTTGAGCAGCAACATTGCATTTGTGCACACTCCAAAAATGGGAATTTGGAGGGAATTTGTGTTTTTATTGACCCCATGGATGAGCAGGAGCTTCCTACAAGACCTACAAAAAAACCCCCTTTTTCTGAACAAAGTGTCACTGGCAACAAATCATCCTGTTTTAGCCCTGGATAATTTGTAAGGACATTTGAAGGCATGGGCTGGGACATAAATCATGTGCACAACACAAGTGATTCATGTGGAATCTCAGTGAACTCCAAACATTTACCACTGGGCTGATTTTAGGAAATGTCTCTTCCCCTGGGATGAAAGCACCTAAATCAAGCTCAGTTTCAGGCCACAAGAAATTAATGGTGGGTTTTCTCATCTCAGTGTGCAGCAAGCTCTGACATAAATCCCCACATCCAGCTCAGGCTCATCTAATTTTAAGCATCACACAAGCCCCAGATTCTAAATTTATATTAAAAGCTCATCTGAACTATGAAAATCCCTTCATTCTCACTGTTTTCAATTTTAAAAAAATCCATCTATTAAAGTGTTCAGAAAATCATGGGCTTATAAAAGCAAGAAGCCTTGATGTTGTTTTATCCCAGGCAAAGTTTAGATACAATAATTTTCAACAGGGTAAAGTGCTGTTCACCCAGATAGTTGGAGTCTCCCTGTGTCACTAAAAGCCACAAACAAATGGGTTGGGAACTCATGGAAAAAAATATTGCAAAGGGAAAACAATTTGTGGTTCAGTAAATTAATCAAAACTTAACTGATCCCCTTTGTATTTTCTTTCTCTCTAGTTTTCAACAATTTAAGGCAATTTATTTAATTAAATACAAAGGCCTTCCCTTGTTTCGGAAAATTAATCACTTTTGGCATTTATTAGCTATTCATTTCTGTTTAAAACATGTTTTATAATTCATTAAAGTACCTCAAAAATTAAATTCTTAACAGCCCTGGGCCCAAAATATATTTAAGTAAGAAAATTAAGCACAGTAATAAATAGTGAGGAATTCTGAAATATTCATTTGGCCTGTAGCATTTCAAATGTTTATTTGCAATAATTAGTTTGAGAGCAAGTTTACATTGCCTTTGTCAGGAGTTTGCTGGGAACTTTGAGTTGTTTCTAATTTCCACAAATCTGCCCTTTTCCCCCCCCCTGACAACCACTGGCAGTGCATTTAAATTAATTCTTTCAGCTCTTTTGGAGTTTGATCATTTTCCATGGGGCACAGGGAATGAGCAATCCCACTAATTCCCAGGCTGGAGCTCTTAATTAACATGAAGTTCATTTTCTGCTCCCCCAACTCCACCAGGAACCTGAACAACACAAGGAAATTCCTTATTTTGGGGTTTTTTTAAAAGCCCACCTAGTCCAACCCCCTGCCATGGGCAGGACACCTTCAGTTTGATCATAAAGTGCTTTCCTCTCTTGGCAAAGCAAGCTCTTAAATAATTTTTACTGCTGAATTGTTGTCTTACTATCAGAATTTAATGAGAGGTTTTCTCTATTGTAGAGTTTACTCCAGATGCTGAACCCTGGAGGATCAGAGCATCTTAAATTGCACTGAAGTTCCTGATCAAACCAGCAAAAATGCACAAAATTGCATTTACAAGGAGACGGGTGTTTATGCCACCTTTGGTAGAGTTCAATAGCTTTGATAAAAATATACATTTAGTCTCTATTTGGAGCCAAAATATTTCTATTTACCTCCAAAAATCTGCTTTTTGAAGGTTTTGCTGCCCAAATTTGCCTCTTGCTGCTGTTTCTAGAGCAGCTTTTGTGCTTGGCTGCAGTGACTCCGTGGGCCAAGGAAAGGCAGATGAATTATTGCAGGAGGGAAGTTCCCCACCCAAGCTCTACCCAGACATTCCCATGCCAGGTGTGGATCCCTGTGCCATCCTGCCCATTCCACAACTCATCCCCTGGGATGGAACAGGCTCCTCAGGGTTTGGGAAGGACCCCAGAGCTAAAGGGATGTTTGGACAATACTCTGTTGGGGTGTCCTGGGCAGGAGGTGGAATCAAGGATCCTTGGGGGTCCCTTCCAGCTGCGGATATTCAGATTCCTACTCCTCCTTTCCCAGTATCAGGAACTCCTTGCCAGGGTGTGTCCCTGTTGCATCGGCGTGTTCCCAGTGGGAATCCTGGGCTCTGGGAGATGCTCCGAGGTCGGTCCAGGAGCTGCTGCTGCTTCTCTGCTCTTCAGCCAAGCGCAGGATCTGCTGATCCAGCAGCAGCCCTGCAGCTGCTCCAGCGAATTTTCTGGGATACGATCCCGAACGGATCCCACCGGCACGGCACAGGCAGGAGAACAAGAGGAACGAGCAGAACGAGACGTTCGCAGCAAGGAAAAAGAAATAAAGCCCCAAACGCGATCGAATTCCAACACCACAAGCGAACTGCAGCCCCCGTCCCTCCAGGCGGGGAGGTTCCCACCGGAGATGGATGGATCCCGGCGGGAACGCTAGGGAGGGGAATGCGGGATGGGGAATGGATTGGGAATGTTGGGGATGTGCGGCGCTGCCTCCACCTCCCGGGGGCTGCGGGGAGCGCAGTGCGGGAATGGGGAACTGGGCACGGGCAGCCCCGAACTGGGCACGGGCAGCCCCGAACTGGGCGCGCACGCATTCCCAAGGGCAGTTTCTTCTGTGATTCCTGGCACTTGGGAATCCAAGTTTCTATTTTCAAAGGCTCAGATCTTTGCAGGAAAATTATTTCATCTTAGCATATTAAGTCAAATGTAACAGAGACCTGCAAAGCACGCAGAAGGTAAATCATCCCTCCCTAAGGTAAGGCACCAATCTCACCACTGAATGTCTCTTTTATTGCAAGAAACACTTGACTGAGAGTAAGTTTATAAACAGCTCTTGCTGTATGGGAGAGTTTTGGCAACTTTACCAAGTTATACAATTTATATTCAATTTAGGAATGTTTGCTCATCAAGTTAGAGAGAAAAAAAAAAAAAGGAGTTGGTGAACTTCCAAATTGTGATAGATTTTTGTCAATTATAAAATATTATGAATTTGCAACCTTTTTATTCTGGTACTTAGGGAACTGCCAGCTATTTAAAACTGCACCTTTATGATTATTCATAAAGTTTAACAAAAATAAACACAATTTTGAGGTTGCCTTTGGCACGCTGTGATTCAAGGCAGTGGTGCCAAGAAAACCAACACACCACACCCTGCACTGCCAGACTCAGCCTTGAAAGAAGAGGAGAACGTAGTACAATGCAAACTTTAATGTCAATATATACAGAGCTTTAAAGAAAACATTTCTTTTAAAATTAAATGAAATAAATACAGTATGATACAAAATCCACAATATGCTTTAAGAGAAAGAAATGAGTTACAATATCTGAGAACGGGGACCTTTTGGAGAGTTTCATCTTCGAAGTACCTTGGAGAGCATGGAATTCATTGCACACTGTGTTCAATTAATGCCCTTTGGGAGAAGAGTCATCACCAGCCACGTGCCAGAGGAGCTGCAGCTCTAACCAGAGCAGCAGTGCAAGATGCCAAAGTGCTTGGGGAGATCATGACAATGCAATTAATTAGCAAACACTGCTCCGAAGCCTAATGCAAAACCCCCAAACCTGAACCCCTGGTCCTGCAAAGGAGATTCACCTCCAGCCTCTTCACATAAAAATCCAACAGAGGATTCAGTGTTATTCAAACTCCCTATTGGTAATGAGCTACTGCCCAAATGTTAAGAGATTAAATCCATTAAATATCTTTTAAAGCTGTCAGAGAAGGTTGGCTTTCATTACATAGGATAAATCTCAAGAAAACCTGCTGCTGCTGATTTTCTGGGGGGCTTCTGATTGTATAAATTATTAAATCAGCTTTAGCAACACACTCAGGGTGGGTTAGGTTTTTTCAAATTTGTATTCATTCTTCTATTCCCAAAGGAACAACATCATCTGGGGGAACAAACACTTCAAAAACTACTGAGGCAGGACAAACAGTGTCCTGAACTAAAGGATGTTGAGCAGGAGGATGTTGCAGTCAGGATGTGTAGGAATGTTACCAACAGGTATCACCACACACTCAAAAAAGTTTCTAACCAACCTTTCAAGGAGAATTTTGGTTTTAACCTTACAGGGTTATATAAGGACTATTATAACCACAGCTTCAGGGGCCTTCTGAAAACTTGGGAGAAAGAAAAACCTTTCCCCACCCAGAAATGTTTGCAAATTTTTAATTCTGGATAAGACTAAAAACCTTAAGTGCTACAGAAGTACATAAACCCCATGTTTGCATTGATGCTTTAACCTAATTTCAGACAAATCAGGAGAATTATTATGGTCTTGTGTAATTCATTAACTGCAGACCAGGCTATCATTATTGCAAGGAACATCCAACTGCTGAAGTTAATTTTAACTACTGGACATACCAGGATCAGCTCTGGAAAATTAATTGAAACATGGAAGACAATTCAAGCTCAACATGACTGACTTGGGGGAGCTTTTGGGTGCCTTTTCTGGATGCAGGAACATGCAACCCACACTGAGGGGCCCCATACGAAGAGCACACCCACACCACCTGCACCTCAGGCTCTTGGAAGGGTCAAGGATTTACTGGTTTTAAGCATAATGGGAAAAAGAACCCAAACCACACAAGGCTGAGGCTACAGCAGCCACACAACAGTGGCTTTGACTGAGGCCACCCAGGCAAGGAGCACTTGGTGTCACCCACCACTGCAGTTTGGGGACATGCAACAGGAATACAACAGACTCCCCCACTTGTCATCCAGAGGGTGAATCAAGACAGAAATGGGGATATCCAAGGGGTGAAACAACAGCAGAACATGTCCTGAGCCTGCCCCAGCTAAAACTGAGGGAATCTGTGCACCAGGGATGGAACTTAATAATTATTACTAATTATCACCAGCAAACACCAGAACAGGAGCTTTCCTGGCACTAACAGAAGGCAGAGCCAAAGTATTTTATCATTTTACTTCTGTGGGAACTCCTCTAGTCTGAATGCCTGTCTCTGGGTAATGATGAGCCTTTGGAAACATTTTTTCTAACTCAGTAAGGCAGTTTGTAAACTTGAACTGTGCAGAGATGATATGAAACACTTTGCATCAACCTTTCACTGGAGCCACAGCACACTCCAGTTACCTGTTCTTCCATTTCAAACATTGGACTGACAGCTCATGAGCACACCAAGCTACTTTTAGAGAACAAAACCTAAGTTGGAGGAGAAAAGGGAGGAGAAATATGCAAGAAATTCCAGAAGGAACATCCCAAAGATGATGACTAGATATAGAAGAGTGAACTGCACATGGACTCATCTGCATTCCTGCATATCTAAAATGTTTCAAAGACTGATATGCTGAAACAGTCAGAGCAAAGGAACTTTTCCCCCAAATTAAGGATTACAATTGACACACCAGGGTACCCTGGCCTGTCAGATAGAACACATCCACACATTTTCCCCATGATAAGACAACTTTGCAATGTTGCAGCTACTGAAACTCTGCTTTTACCTCAGGAGTACCACTTGGACTAAAGGCCAGGAGGGATGTAAAACCAGCAGGGAGAACTTGATAGATGTTTTACTCTCTTGAGAACATCCACCTTGTTTGGGTGCTTTTCCTTGTTTGTGTATTTTTCCTCTCCTCACCTTTGTGCTGCACATCAAGAACAACTTCAGTACCTTCAGCTGCTTCCAGCTGCTCTTGTGCAAAACGCTTTTAAGGTGCTTATAAATGTGATGCTTCTACAAGCTAAAAGAAAATACCAACAGAAACACTGGTAAATGATTCATGGGTAAAGCCATTAAAGACCAGCTGCTGCCGTATGGGAAAGCTGAAGACAATTCAAGTTTGACATTTCCATTGTGTTCCACACCTTGCATTTACCTCTTGTCCCCACCACAGCTTTTCCTTCTACATTTCAACCCACATTATACCTTGACCTTGGCTCGGGGAGCTTCATTTCCACCACTTTGCTGGGGTTTTTTTCTGAGTGAATTCAAATTCTTCTGGCAGTCAGCTGTAAATTTACATCCAAATTACCCTGAAGAGTGCAGACAAGAGGTTTACAGGCATTCTTGCTGGCAAAGGTCTTCAGTGAGGAAAAGAAAGGCTGAACCAGCTGCAAAAGGGGCACATTTTGTACTAAACAAGAAGCTTTCCAGGAAGCAGTTGTGTTCTTTGAGAAGCTTTCAAGCATTTCAAACAGGCACCTCAAAACTAGGCACAAATGGCCCCTAAAGCTTCCAACACCTACCAAACACTCCAATTCCATAGGGGGGAATGTTCTGCATGATACAAAGAGCACACCTATGTTTGCTATACTCAGTAAGTCTCAAATCTACATATATTCATACCTAACTATTTGGCCAGATAATTTCCATCTTCCCCCACCACAACAGAAGAAAGCAGCTTATCTAATAGTACTTCCAACACCACCAAGTACTTCACAGGCACAAGCAAAATCCAGCCAACACCCTCTTGTAAGATCTGAGTTACTACCAAGGGCCAGAATCCTCTTGGGGTTTTTTTTCCTGCCTCAAAATGCCAAGTTCTGACAACACTGGGGTCTTGTAATTGGAAATTCTATGATGACAGATCAGATTTGATTTTTGGTCACTTGGATTCTCTACCTGTTCACAGTCTAATACCAGTAATATACTTAATATTCAAAATGTGTGTCATCCTGCTACGTCACTACAATTGCTCAGCTTTTGAAAACACTCATTATCTCTGAGTTAATTAGTCCCCAGTTTACCAGCAGTTAGCACTGATTTTGAGTCAGAAAACTCCAAGATAATTCTGGCCTGGAAATTAATTTCCTCTCCACCACAGCATTTAGGAAGAGCTGAAGTCCTACCACCAGACAGAGAGGGTGAGCGAGTGCTGGCAACAGGAATTTGTCCATAACTGTGACATTTCTTGGTCAGAATTCCCTTATCTGGGCACACTGCAAGGCTTATTTATTTCCCCAAGCTATCCCTACAGTTAGGCAAACAGAATTTTGCATTTCTGTCCTGTAATATTTGTACATGCGGCGAGAGATTCAGAGAGAAGCAACAATGTTCTATTAAAAATCAAATAAATTAAAAAAATCAAATCCACCTGCCAAGTCTGTCATAATAAAGTGTCAGTTGGTCTCATCTGCCAAACAAACTTAATATTGGGTGTATTCAGTGGAAAGACTGCTGAGGAAAATAACAGCAGTTGTACTAATGGATGGAAAATAGTGGTACCAATGTCTGAGATCCTTAATTTTAACAGTTTGTGAACATATTTACTGCATATTCCAGCTCAGTGCAGGACACAATTCAAGGTAAGAACTAGAAAGGTCCATTTTTCTGTAAAAGGCCATAATCAGCATCTCTTTTGGGTCACATTAAATTAAGTTGATGGGTAAAAGTGCAGAATCTTCCACATCCCTTTTTTTAAGTTTATTTTCACATAAACTTCCCAGTTATTGGCATCATGCAGACACAGACCTCCCAAATTCACACTGATGAACTGAACATAAGACATGAGTCAACTTTGCATAATAGTCAGGGACAAGTTAAGTGAGTTCAGGTGAATGAATTAAGTGCCCAATTACAAAATTAAGAATTTTGTCCTTCCCTTGGGGGTCTAAAGGTGTGAAGAAAATTAAAAACTCCCACTGACACTTTATGTACAACTTGGTCATTGGCAACGGTCCCCTAAACCACTTTTTCTTTTTTAACTGAACCCAGCAAAACTATACAGAATGTGAAAGAATATTTGCAACAGATCTCAAAAGACAGTGTAGAGAAGTTCATTATGATGTACCTGATTAAATTAATTTAACAGATACTGCCTGTAAAACAAACACAGTATGAACCTGTGGATTTTTTTTTTCTTTTTAAAAAAAGGACTTTTACAGAATTCAAGTAGTGTAGCAGGAAACCATAGATGCCTTTTGATCACAGGTCAGGCAAAACAGAGCCACTTTTTGGGTTTCCCCCTTGCTTCTGTCTGCTCAGGTGTCCCAGTGGATCTATAAGTCTGTTGATGTCAACTTTTTCATGCTCCGTCGCTGGGCTAAACTGGAGGCTGCAACAGGCTCCAACACTGGCTGAAATGTCTTGTGATTCAGTGCAGAATATGTAGCAGCCATGGCTCCCTAGAGAAAAAATAAATATAGCATCAGAAGGTATTTTTATCAGAAGATAAAGCAATTCCACATTAAATTCTTAATAAACGATAAAAAATCCAAACGAGATTTATGGCAGGTCATGGGTATCTCTAGGAGTTGGTTTGGAAAAAATCCCAATTATTTATTTTTAACATGGAACAGAATTATTATCTTCGTGGGTCAGAATTCTTATCTTCTAAGCAAGATTAGCACCATTGATGAAATGCAGCCAACTTCAGTGGCTATTCAGGCCCTGAATCATGAGACAACTCAGTAACTACCTTTACCTTGGAAAAGAAAATGCCTTCCTTTACACAAAAGTTAAAAAATTGTCAGTAATTTGGAGAGGGACTTTATACAAGGGTGTGTAGTGACAGAACAAGGGGGAATGGCCTGAAACTGCCTGAAGGCAGGATTGGATGGGATATTGGGAAGGAATCCTTCCCTGGGAGGGTGGGCAGGCTCTGGCACAGAGAAGCTGTGGCTGCCCCATCCCTGGGAGTGTCCGAGGCCAGGCTGGAGCCACCTGGGACAGTGGGAGGTGCCCTTGGTGGGACTGGATGTGCTTTAAGGCCCCTTTCCACCCAAACCATTCCAGCATTCTGTGAATTTGTCTCCTGTAGCTTCCAAAAGCAGGAAGGAGGGATTTCTCTCAGCAGTTCTAAGCCAGCCCCATCCACTGCACACCCTGAGCAGCCCCGCAGGTTGCTTTACCTTTACTAGATGTGGGGCATCTTGCCTGTTGAGCTGATAATGTGGCAGCTGGTCCCTGCAGGCAATCCAGGAATGTTTCAGCACCTGCTCTGCTGTGTACCTCTGGTGGGGATCCACATGCAGCATGTGGGACAGCAAGTCCTGCAGAGCAAGGGAAGAACACCCTCATTGTTCAGCTCCAATAATCTTGGGTGCACTTTAAAGCATTAATGCAAGGAGAAAAGTCCCCAGTGTGGCAGGGATTAACACAATACAAACACACACACACAGATCAGCAGACAAATTGGATCATTCTGTGCCTTGACACTGCAGAAGGCTGAAAACAATGTGTTGTACTATTGCAGCAGTTTAACAGAGCAAGCCTTTATTGTAAAGGCACTTACTGTTGTGCCTTTCATGTTTATTATTAATATAATCTCTAAAAGACTAGAAATCCTATTAAAATTTAGCAGACAGAATTCATGGAGGAAAGCTATTACTTGCAAATATCTCTCCTTGTTCATTCTGCACATTTGGGGTCTGCTGACTACATACTACAATTTAGTTATTATGTAATGATACACCAACAATGAAATTCCCCTTCAAGGAGCCACATAAGAATAAATCCAACAGCATGGACACTTGGTTTTGCCTGGTAGAAGCATCAGTAATAAGCTACTGCTGATTACAATGTTGGTCAAAAGGAGAGGTGGGTGGGAAGAGCAAAGACAGACAGGAATAGTCTGAATTAAAAACAAAATAAGGACAAGCTGACAGAATGTTCCTTTGTTTTAGGTACAAAATGTTAAGCATTCTTAAACACACAGAAATGAGTTACTGGTGCTAAGACAGCAGCATTCTGAATCACCCCAACAGTGCCCTTCCAAAGGATCAGGAAGAGATTTAAATATTAATGCCAAGCTTTATAAAAGGTAACACTGGTGATTAAGATACCCACAGGTCAGGTCAACAAATCAAGACAGCTGATAAAGATTGTTGACATAATATTCAGATCTATTTGGTTGTTAAAGAAATGTTAAAGTACTAAAGTGTTCAGTTTAATTGCTGAAAGTACTAACAGACAAAACACTTGATAACTTCAGCACTGAAACACAAAGATATTGCACCACAAAAAGAATTCCCCTCAGTGGCAGACTGGGTTGGTTCAACTAACAGATAACTGTAAAAAGTCATCCTTCCACTGAAGGAATCCCCCCAGAACACCTGATTCTGATTCAATTATAGCAGCCAAGCACTGGAAAAGGCTGCCCAGACAAACTGGTCAGTCTCCACCCTTGGAGTCTTCTAAAATCAGCCTGAACAAAGCCCTGAGCCTGGTGAGGTCTCACAGCTGACCCTGCCTTGAGCAGGGCTTGGACTAGTTATCCTTCACTGCAATAAAGTTTGCAGGTAAAAATAACAAACTACCCAGTCTTAAGCCCAGTAACATTCATTTGAATTCTAAATATAAAACCAAAACACCTTTGCTGCATCTGAAACAGTGTCCCAGTTGCCTCCACTTAGAGAGAATTTTCCACTGCCTATCCGTACTAGGATCTCCTCAGGAGTATCATTAGGACCATTGGCAAAGGGAGTGTAGCTGTTGGGAGACAGAAAAAACACCTTGTTATGGGAGAAATCTGCAAAGATTTGGGAAAACTCAAGAATCAGTGAATATCCCACTGCCAACAGAAACATACTGTATCAGAAAATACATAGATATATTTATGCAGACACTTTTAAATACTTCTTATATGACATGAGAAGTAGAGATTTATCAAGACAACAACTTCCAAGAGAGAGTATTTAACCATAACAAAAAAAAATATCTGTTTTTCTGTTAGAGCAAAATTCAGAAAACATTTCTCATTTGGCCACTAGATGCTTCCTAGAGCTGCATCAAGTTTAGAGGTTTGGAAAACTCCAGAGATTACAAACCAGTGTGTTCCACAAGAGGGCCAGGACACACAAGGTGACTACAAGAGTGTAAAGTGAGGAGGGCAAGAGACTGGGGGATAAGAAGAAAATCACCACATCCTTTCACAGACTAAATTCTCCCCTGGAAAGTGAGAAAAGGCTTTGGCATCCCCCAGTCAGGCACTTGTAAGATAAGCCTGGTTTATGTATTTACTCACTCACAGCTCCCTGTTCCACCTGAGTGTCTGTGTCATTCCCTGAGGTAATAATACCTTGGCATTTGAAGGGAAGCAGGGATTCATGCTGGGATTTTAGGGAAACAAAACAGCTCAGAAATCTTTCTCACCCTGCCAACATGGTGTAAAGAAGAACACCCAAGCTCCATATGTCACAAGCAGCATCATATCCCTGTCTCATGAGCACCTGTGAAACAAAGAGTGTTAAAGACTTTTCACCTATTTCAAACCACCCCAAACCAACAGCACGACACAGGAATGGGAAGCCAATCCCTGGATCATGTCACAGGTTTGATTATTGATTTTCCACTACACAGGCTGCAGTAAATACCAACAGTATTTCTTGTTCACACAACATCATCTCTTAAGATTTTCAATAGGCTTACATCTCAGTTTTGAGGGTGGACTCTGCTATTTTTAAAGCAGGTTTATAATAAACACATGCACCAGTGTTTATAAAGTATGTATGTGTGACTATATTTAAGGAAAACTAGCAGAACATTTTTTCTTTTTCAAGCTCTGCTAAAAAGTTTAAGTTTCTGATGCATCAAAACCAGCATAAAGAAAACAGAGCAGCTTAAGATACCTCTGGTGCCACAAAGTTTGCAGTGTAGCATGGAGTCAGAAGTAATCCATTTTCTCCTCGAAGCTGTTTTGCAAATCCAAAATCACAAATCCTGATGGAATCAGCATTATTGGAGTCATCTGTATATAAAATATTACTAGGCTTGAGGTCTCGATGCACTACCTTGAAAACAAGAAATTGGAGAAGTTCCCACTCAGAAGGGGCATGTGGATTTGTTTGTAATTTGCAATTCATAAAAACTATTCTCGAGATGAATATAATTACAAACAGTTCTAAATAACTATATAACTTTAAAGTAACAAAAAATTCTAGTTTGAGTAACACAATATAAAACCTACTGGCTCACAATGCAAGTGGAACTGGATCACCTCTTGCCAACAAATATCTGCTGCTTCCTAAACTGCAGACTCAGAGTAACAGGAGGAGTTGTTTTTATGATTCCCCTTTGTGACAGAACTCAAAACCTTCTTCCCTTCTGCCATAAAGACAAGGCAACCAAAGGCCATGGCAAAAGGAACTGGCAATTCTAAAGGCTGGGAAAGGGGCTGGGATGGCAGGAATCCCTCACCCCTTGGCAGTGCAGGTAGTCCACAGTCTTGGCTATGGTGAATAACACAGCGCTGGCCTCTCGCTCTGAGAAGAACTTCTGCCTCAGGATCCTGTCCAGCAGCTCCCCTCCCTTCATCAGCTCAGTGACCAGGTAGATGAATCTGCCATCATCATACACCTGGGGACAAGTTCAACAAGTAAATGCACATCTATCTGTTACCAACATCTAGGATTACACAGCCCAAGACACTGCATTTTCTGACTGTTCACTCACTCCCACCTGAACGAGCAGCACAAGCAGCAGGACAGTCACAGCAGGAAGTGTAAGGCAGCTGATGGATCAATTAATTCATGACTCTCAATTCCATTTTTCAGTCTCAGAACTCCTGTAGCAGGAGGAAACCAGCTCTAACCCTCCCAACTGCTCTTCCCTTCCACAGATAATTTTTAGCTGCTGGCACTTGCCACAGACAGGACAACATGCAACTGCTTTTTCAGATTGATTACCAGTACATTTGAAATAAGAAATATGGCATTTCTAACCTTTACATCATTTCTCACTTCAAGTTCTTTAATCAGCCTTTAGAAAAAATTAATATCAGGATAATGTTGTATTTTGAAATATTCCCTTTACTATTATGTGCTGCTTTCTCCATGTATTTTACTATTTAAAAGAAATTTAATGAGTCTCAATAAACTCCCTATTTCTGCATTTAACTTCTGACCACTGTAACAAGAGGCAGCAGAGAAAGAGGTACACACATCTTTTAAAGTAATAATATTTGGATGTTGTCCATAACGCATGAGAATCTCGATTTCTTCTGAGGGATCCCTCTTGCTTTTATCAATTATCTGCAAAACATAACAGGAAAAACAACTTGGCTAAACAAAGTCTGTTAGATAAAGACATTTACTGTATTTATATTCCCACTTCCACAACAGAATAAGAAGATTCTGGAGTTCATTACTTCTTATTAATCGTTATCTATTCACCTTCCAGCTTCACAGCCCACTGTTTATTCACTTTTTGCTCTATTTTTGGTGGAATTCTGTCATTACTGCAGCTGCAATGGGCAAGGAAAGGCACTGGACTGTGTGAGGCATCACTAACTCCCTCTGCAGCCCAGTTCCACCCTTGTGAACCTCATTTTATTCCAGGCATTCTCATCATTGCACAGTATTTCCAGGCTTTAAGATTTTAACTTATAAGCACAGAAATATCTGCAGTAACTGGAAATTCACAAATTTAAAATTCACAAATTTAAATTTACAAATAATTTCAGACCTGAAACAGTGGAATTTATTCAAATACCTTCACAGCAAACTCCATGTTTGTAGCTATGTGTACACATCTCTTGCAGACAGAGTAGGAGCCAACGCCAATATCTTCCTTCAGTTCATAGACATCAGTGAACTGTGCACTGTTTCCATGAAGCTGCTTTAAAAAATAAAATGCAAATTGTCATCTAAAGCAACAAGATTCTCTTTGCCATGACAGCTTCCAACAGCCAAAGTTCCTCCTGCTTCCTCTGTTTGAATTTTGCCTCCAGAAAAACAGCAACTTGCTTTCTAAAATTGAAAAATATCCCCATGGAAGCATTTTAATTATAATAGTTTCCTAATCAAAAACAGAACAGGCTGTGAATACTAAAAATTGGTGAGACTTTGACACGTTAAAAAGGTATCCCAAAAATCCAAGTGTTACCTGCACTATGGGCAGAATGTTGGTGAGTGGTGAGATTTTATGGTCTTCTACAGTAGTGGTTGCAACAAAACTAAATCCTTTGAAGAGCTGATGGGCATTTGCACTTGGTGGGACTCCTGGAGAATCTGGTGGCAGACACATGAGATTAGTGTGCTGAAATCCCAGCAAAATAAGGTTATTTTTTAACATTCAGGAGAGATATCCTCCTCCAAGAAACGTTCTGAGGGAAGAGCAGCAAACAAGAGCAACACCAGATGTGGACTAAACCCTGTAGTTTTTTTATCTGTCTTCACTTAGTTCAACAACAAACACAAAGCCAAGTGTTCCTGGGTTTTATCTGAACTGCAAAACACTGCAGGGATTGCTGTACGAACACATGTTTTGAGGAACAAGTTTATTGAAATACAACATTGCTTATGAAAAGAAATAAAGAACATGGTCTTGTGTTCAACAACTTCATAACCTCAGCACCCAGACTGTGCTGCTGACAAGGCACAATGAAGCAATACATGAATATTTCATTAGTGATATTATTGAATAATTAGAACCTTGTTTTCCTGAAATTATATTATGTGCACCTCTGAATTTGCTATGAAACTCACAGTAAGCACAGTTTGACTGTGTTGTGTGGTCTAATAAAAACCACAGACCTTCTCCAAACAAACAGGACAAGTGGGTTTAAAAGCTGGATGCAGCAGGAAAATAATTCACAAAGAAAACCTGAAGTAAAATTTGGAGCAGACTAAGCAATAGTTATGCTGATCACTAGTGGGTCTTAAAATAAATCATTCTCACTGAAATTCTGACTCCAACAACAATCACTGCTGCACTCAAATTGGAACTTTAGTATTAAATACTTCTGCCCAAAAAATGCATGTCTGAATTTAAAATATAATAGAAACCATAACCAGATGTTAATATTCTTTTTTTTTTTTTCTGAATCAAAGTTTAGTGGAACATTTCAAAGGAGTCCGAGGAGAACACATTCTTTCAAAGCACTGGGACCCTGGTGCATCCTTTCCTTTGAACATGATCACTGCTTTTTCCGTTGTTGTTTTAACATTAATTTGACCCTCTTGTCCCACAAACTCCCCCCAGTTTCCAGCCAGGCACAATTAATTACCTTTTGGTGTTTTGGCTGTGAATTCTGGATCAAAACAGAAGGTGTCTTCTGGCTTTCCAGAAGCAGGTTTAAATGGAGGCTGGATTTCTCTTCTGAACAGTTTCTGAAGTAGAAAGAGAAGTGAGTTAATTGAGAGTCCCTGAACCTTCCTTGGGTGCTGTGATTTTTGCCAAGACAAGGATAAGGGGCAAAGACCAGTAACAGGTACATCCCCCCGGGCTGGAACTGCCCACTCCCAAACCTCCATTCCAGGTTCTTCCTCATCCATCAAACTAAACCAAGGAAAGCAGAACAATGGCTCTGCTTGTTTGTCTCCTTCACTCAACCTGCTTTAAAAAACTGCAGTGTCCAAGTGATCTCAAATCTTTAGCAAGTCCCATTTAAAGAATGGAAAATTCCATATTAAAATTATTTTTGATATGAAATGATGTCAAAGTCTCATGCAAAGTTCAGAAATGTTTTCCTGCATTTCTCTCCTCCTTTATTGCACTGTTTTCATTTAATCTTTCTGCACAAGAAGATACAATATACTTCAATTAAAAATCCAGCCAAACCAAAAAAAACCACCAAGGAGGGATCTGAATTCATCCCAGAGAAAAAATGGATAAATGAGATAAAATACAGAAGTGTCATCAACACCACTAGAGTGAAATCAATACAAATTACTGTCAAAATCCAAAGAAATTATAAAGAAAAAAGATCTAAAACTGCAGATGTTTCCAACTTCCTTGCTGATATTTATTTCAACACAAGTCCCTCAAAAAATAAGCATATAATGAAGCCAAACCAACACAATTTATAAAGTGTTTTCATACAAAACAGTGAAGTTTTGCTGGAAGGACTCTGTGGTAAGTGCTGCATGAACACAGGTGGAAAACCACCTTTTCAGAAATAAATCCAAGAGAAAAAGAAAAGGAAAATGACAAGAGGCTTTAAAGAAATAGGTGAGCTTGGCAGTCCTGTCAGAAATCCAACAATTCATTTATTATCTTATCCTTTTGCAGGCATTAGAGCAAAGGAGGGTTTCCAGAGGGGATTTATTTGACAAGGAGCATCTCATTTTTGAGCATGGAGATGTGTTTCCCAGAAACAAAGATGAGAGAACCACAGGGGAAATCATAAGGTGCTCTTTAAAAATTCATGCAAGAGTTGTGATCTCATACAGACTTTGGATCCTCTGGGGGAACCAGAGTCAATATTCCAACTGGGAATGGGATTTGACTGATGATACAGGAATGTGCTGTGGCAACTGGAGAGAAATCCAGAGAGTCTCACTCCCAGGAAGCAGCAGACACTGAGGAGAAGGATTCCTGCACACAGGGAACACCAATATCCCCTCCCAGCTACAAATGCTCTAACAGACAACTTCAGCTTCAGAGAGAAGCTGCAACTTTTCATTCTTTCAAAAGCAAATGCCCAATTTATAATTAATGCTCTCTGCACTGTAAATACAGCAGCTCCAGATGCCAAGGAAGATCAGAGCAGCAGCCAGGATGTGAGAGTCAGCACTGCTGCACTTGGTTGTGCCCCATTCACATGCAAACACTTGTAATGCTACAACACAGAGAAGTGACGAACAGCTTTATCAGTTTGTACTCACATTCCAGTCAACAGTAGAAAAAAAAGGATGTCTCTTGATTTCTTCAACTCCATCTGAACCAGCTCCTGAACAGAGAAAATATGGTGTTTAACACACTTTTGGGTAAATCTTTGAATATTGCAGTAAAAACTAGTTCATTTCTAAAAAATTGCATGGATGTGGTTATTTGAAAGAATTGCAAATACAGAAGTATTCCAAGGATGTGATGAAGTTGTGTGTACCTCACCAGAGAGAATCCCATAAATATAGTCAAATGCTCTGCTCTGACACTGTCAAAGCTTTGGCTCACCAAGAGTCACTGATCCAAGCACTGACCATTTATCACCAAACCCAGAAGTCTTGGTCCAAGCTAAGGCATACTAATTAAAATCTAAACCCAAATATTACTGACCATCCAGAGCTTGGCAATCTCTATCAACTACTTTCCTTGAAATAAAGGTAGTTGTGTTGATTATTTCAAGATCCAAATAAATGAACCAACCTAATCTATTTGATGGGTTTCTTTTAAACAACATCCTCAGAAGACTCTGTGCTTCAGGGCTGAGGAACTGAGGCATTCCAAGCTTTGCTCTAAAAGAAAACAAAAGTAGGAGAAAGAAATGCATCTTACTAAAAACTTTCTGCATAGACTTCATTGCACAGTTTGATGTATCAAGGATCTACTCCCAAATCTTGCAGAGTGCACATCCTGAACTCACCAACTTGAAATTTCACATTATATGGGTGGTTAAAATAAAATAGAGAGCACATCAGACCAAAACCACCAACCCCCACCCAAGCCCCCAAATCAAGCTTCATGCTAAAATGGAGTAAAATAATTATCTCAGGAATGTGTGTTTTCAAAGATACCTTCCTATCACCAGAGTAACACCAGAAGAGACTCAAACCCTAAATTACTTGCCCTGAAGTGATTGCTACTATTGCTCTTGAAGCAAGAGCCTTAAGAAGGAGCTCACTGAGCCATCCTACAAAAGCTCACTGCCTTTACCTTTTATTTTACTTTAGGAAAACTTTAGGAAAACTTTAATGTTAAGGCAAGAAATTCTGCAGAACTTGGAGCTGTGAGTGAGGCAGCTCCTGATCCAATCCATCCCTTCACAACCACCACAAACCCACACTCAGGGCGAGCTCCAAGAGCCCTGTGCTGGTCAGAACAGAGCTTCCCTCTCCTCCTCTTCCTCCTCACAGGCCCAAGGCTCTGGAGGAAACTGAGCACCAACCCAGACAGGAACAGATTTGCCCAACAGCTCCACTCTCTGAGCACCAGTTCACCCAGTTTGTCCTGTTCAACAGCTTCTGTTGTAACAGAGGCAATTTAATAGGAGGATTGAGAGCAGGTAAGTGCCCTCCATCCCCAGGGACACAAAGCAACACCTGATCTTGCTGCTTCCAAAACAAGGTGTGCTG
This sequence comes from Serilophus lunatus, assembly GCA_013399895.1. NCBI lineage: Eukaryota > Metazoa > Chordata > Aves > Passeriformes > Eurylaimidae > Serilophus > Serilophus lunatus. The sequence continues at coordinate 3,067,986 of VXBA01005117.1, read as the reverse complement.
TAACACAAGGGAGCACAACAGCAGGAGTGGTAAATAATGCTGTAATTCACTGTGCTCTGTTTATCTTTATTACACACCTACAATCCAAACACAAATCCATCCCTAAGATTTCAATTCCTGTGGATACTTAATGGTGTTTCATGGTCTGGGATCTGCACTTGGCTGTTTTGCTTTTGTTCTGGCTCAGTGCTTTCAGAATCATCAGATGGTTTGGGTTGGGAGAGACCTTAAAGCTCATCTCATTCCAACCCTTCCCTTTCACAGGGACACTTTCCACTAGCCCAGGCTGCACAAGGAGTTAAAACAAGCTGTTGAAACATGTTTAAAATTGCATTTTCTGGCAGAAAAAGAGCTGTACTTACTTCAGAATCATATTCATCGTTTCGTTCCGATCTTTACCTTGGAAGGGCAGTGTCCCAGTCAGCATCTCAAACTGGAAAGGACAAAGGAGCAGCTCATCAGCACTTCTTCCCCCAACTGCTCAAACAAAGAGTTAAGCTCTGTACCCTTCCCTAGCTCTGCATTAGGCTGAGCCTGGAAAAGTTGGTCAAAATGTCACAGATGTAAAATCCTCATTGGCAGTTCACAGGATGGGAACAGTGGCAAGTGAATTTTTACATCCATGAGCTGCTTGAAAGTAATAAAATCTCCATAACCAAGTCTGAGATGTTGCCATAATCTGAAAACTGCAGGAATAACCAATTCTCCAACAGTACTTTACTTTTAATGCCAGTCTGCACATCTCAGCTCCCAGGCATTCCAGCAAGGCACAGGTGGGAGCAGCTCCTGCCTCATTTCCCTGTTCCACTCCAGCATTCAATCCACAGGCTCACTCTTAATATTCCTTCAAACCAAGCCTTCAAGACTGGTTTGGTTTTTTTCCCTTAACTATCAAGTAACATGCAAAATAAATATGCAAACTGGCTTTTCACACTGACCAGAACTGTTTTAAACTACTACAGGAGGTGCCCTGTGTATTCCACACAGTGCTATGGAGGTGAAAAATCAATTTTACTCCAATTACAGCAGCCACTCAGTCCCTGAATTCACCCCCTTAGCCCAGCCCTGGTAATTCCAAGTGGCCAAGCTCATTCCAAGTGCATTATTCCCCCTTCCCTCAGAGCAATGCAGTGTTTGTGAGGAATCATACAGTACCATGAGGACCCCAAAGGACCACCAGTCAGCACTCTGGTTGTGCCCTCTCCTGTTTACCACTTCAGGTGCCATGTACTCTACAGTACCACAGAAAGAATAGGCCTTCTTCTCTTGATCTACTGATTCCTTGCTGAGTCCAAAGTCTACAACAACAGCATCACAAGAATACAGCCAGGAAAGAATTTCAGCAAAAAAATCCCACATTTACTTGACTTCATCCCCCCAAACCCATTCTCTAAGTCACTAAATTGACAACTATCAAGTTATTTCAGTAATAATATCAATGGCTATTTTAAATACTACACATTTAGAGCCTTAAGATAATCAGAAGTTCTCCTTTTCTCTGCCTACTGTCTGTTTTATTCACACAAAAAAATGGAGAGAAATAAAACTGAGTTTCAAAGGGAACACAGCCTGCATGGTCTGGTATTACTGAATGATGAATAAGTAAAATCAGACTAAAAATATTGTTGTTACATAAGCCAACATGGTTCTGCAACCTGACTCAAGTTCAGTAAAGAACATCCTTGCATATCTGCTCCCTTTATTCCCATTTATTTTGCTAAATATCCCTTTTTTTCTAAGGGGGAATGATTGCCAATCAATAATCCCATCCAGTTCAGAAGGAAGTGAGAACTTTAGGAGTGAACTGGATTTGAATAGACCATGTAGAATTTTATAAACAGGATTCCCATCAGCATTATTCCATCAAATCTTCATTTTCTCATGGAATCCAACAGCAAGATCTGTAGCTCAAAAAACATATCAAAAATCTGTACTAGAAAAGCATCACCTAAAATGTAATTTAAAGCTTTCAGAAATTCTTAGTAATTGGGTTTCCAAATAGTTTTTTGTAGACATCATTTCCTAGAATGTATCTGTTTTATTTGTTCCTCACAGAACTTTTTTCCTGCAATTTTCTAGGTACATATTTAAAAATGCTAATCCAGAAACACAAAAAAACTTGCACAGAAACATGTTCAGAAAGCTCTGTATTAATGAGTGGCACCCACCTGTTAACTTGATATGTCCTGCTTCATCAAGCAAAATGCTGAAAATTAAAATTCACATTCACCAAAACACAGAAAGAGCAATGCTTATATATAACATTTCAAATATAAGCTAAAAGTTGTGACACTTTTTTACTACTTTAACAAGTAAATATTATTTAGTTTAAAATCCCAGATGTACATATTTTATATTTTAGACTTGTTTATGCAATCTAACAAAAATACACTGAATTTTCTTTACATCACTACAGTGGAAAATGCAAAGCAGCAAGCAAAATACACAGAATAGTGGTAAAATACATTTTACTTTACTTTTCTGGCTTCAGGTCCCTGTACACAATTCCCAAGCTGTGAAGGTGATCCAAAGCAAGGGCCAGTTCTGCGAGGTAGAATTTCACATCTTCCTCTGTAAACATAACCTAATAAGAACTGTATAGATTTACCTTCTGATCTTGTCTTCAGTTTTTAAAACTGCAATCTAAAATAAATATAGTCCTGTCTGCCTAAATTTCAAAAGAAGCCTCCTGAGTTTACCCAAGAGGAATTATTTACTAATGCAGGTTAATTATAAAGTACACAAAGAACTCCCTGTAATACCTAAATAAAAACATCAGCAGTTACTGCAGAGCTTTAGGTAACTTTTAGGTAATAAATTTAATTGTCCTATTTGGTGTAATTAACCACCAGCACTCCTTCTGCCACAATCCTAAACAGAGAGTTTTCCACTGCATCATAAAATTTAATATACAGCTGCTGGATGGGCTGATTGTGAAATCACACTAACAATATTTAGGAAAGAAAAAGCAGAAATAATTGGGGAAAATAGCATGCAAAAAAAAACCAACAAACCCCACTGGTGAAAACAACAATGAAAATTTTCAGTGAGAGGTGAAGAACCTCCTCAGCATTTAGGGGAAAAAATAGAATTAAAGACTCGTGGTGAGCCACTGAAAAACTGCTGCTGCTTGTAGAGCATGTGAGAGATGCACTTGGAACACTCCACAGGTTTCATCTAATTGAATATCCAGAAACTGGAGCTGCTTTGGCTCTTGTCATGTTCTCCAAAGTACTGGAGAAGCTGGAAATGTTCAAATCACTGGATTGAACTCGAGGTTTGAAACATTCCCTTATCTGCTGGAGCCAGCAGGAATGAGAAGGAGGTGCCTCAGGTGAAGCCCCTGGGCTCCCTGGTGTGGGGTGTGCTCCAGGGGCACAGCAATATTCCCTCATTCCCATGATGTTGATGTTAACCCTGGATGAACAGTGAGGCCCCTCCAGTCCCCCCAGAGCAATGGTGACACTGCTCTTCCTCTGCAGCCAAAGGAGCAGCAGCAAAGCTGGGACAGGAATGGATCCCACTGCTCCTTGGAGCAGCCAAAATGCAAAGCTCAAAATAGTAAACTGCAAACTCCCAATAATAGTGACATTTAAAGCTGGTTGTCTGTGTCAAATGGAACATGATGCAAGTCAACTTCATTAAATGTTACCAATAAAAACTTCATCCCATGCTCATCTCACTTCCCAGGGTGAAACTCTGGTACCCACATTAGAAGGGCACCTTTTGAAAGGCAATTTAAAGCCCAACAGAAGGGGGTTTTTTTAATAACTTCACACTAAACCAAATTAATTTAAAATAATCCTCATGCGCAAAGTATGAAATGCCAGAGGGAATTTACAGTCCTGTGCATTTTCCATGGGCTTTGTTTCACCGTGGACTTCTGAAATTACCTTGAAAATCAAAACCTGATTTATTTTTTATTTCTAGACACACAGTAAATATTTAAAAGCCAGCACAGAAGTAACTGAACTCTCACAACACACTCTCAGCAGTAAGAGAACTTGACAATTAGGATTTCTTTATTCCCAAAGGGAATACAAACCTCTTACAACCCCCAGCTAGTGTTTATTATGGATTGCATCCCTTATTTAAGTGTTGCTTTCTGCATAATCCCAGTGCAAGAGAACAGCTCTTCCTGTTACACCAGAATTTCCTCATCATCAGACTCCAGAGCTTGACCTCTTTCCTACCTACTGCTCCAATAACCCTTGACAAGTCAGCCACTAAGCTTTTAACAGCCAGTTTAGCCCCAAGATTAATTAATTGGGAGCTCAATTCTTGGATATTAGCACTGTTTTATCAAGCTCAGCATTTTATAAAAATTAAAAACAAAATCATCTTTAAATTCTTGCTTTTTTTTCACCAGTTCTAAACTTAACTTTTTATTTTTACAGAAAGTAAAAAAAAAAAACAACTTGTAGTGGCCTCACATACTGGGAACAAACAACCTCCTCTATGCCATGAAAAATCAGTCAGAGAACACAGTTTTCTCATTTAAGAAAGTGGCTTTTCCTGTGCTTTAGAAACAAGTGGATTTACACTGGTGAAAACACTGAAAAGCTCTCTAACTGTGAGCCTGCTATTAAAAATTCACATCTTTATATAAGGTTTGCAAAAAGAAAATAAAAGTCCTCTAAACATGTTCTTAACACTTAAGGCAACGTGTAATAAATATTTGATGGCAAACGTTTGGGGGAAAAAAAAAGAAAAGGACACCAGGCTGCATCACAGTCCCTCCTCTGGGGATTCTGCCCAGAAAACAAAACCAGAAATGAGAAATTAACGGTCCAGTAGTATGTCAGGGTTTGGTGGAGGGGAGAGGGCTCAAAATCACTCCATGCTCCCAACCTGGTGGGATTAGGGTTTGTATTCCAGCAGCAGGCAATTTTATAAGGCAGCAGAAATCCCCCAGGGATTCAGGATTCCAGGAGCACCTCAGCTGACTGAGAGCATGAGAATCACATCTCCCCTTTCTCAGTGCTAAATATTCATTTATTTCAGTCAGGTTTCCAAGCAACAAAACATTTTTAGACAAAAGAACTGTACTTTGCAGATACCAAATTAAAACTTGGGCTACTAATCAATACACACTCAGGTTTCTTAAGGACAGGATACATTCTAGAATATATAAAATAAACTCAACTAAGTTATTAAAACTTGACTAAGACAAGAAATATGGGAGGAAACAGCTTTAAAAGACAATTCTACACCAAGGCAATCCAACCCCTGGCTAAGAGTGAGTGGAGATAAAATGTTAGGTACTTACCTCTTTGGATAATCGTGTGAATACATCTCCTCCCCTGAGAAAATCCAGTATTAAATAGAGCTTCCCTTCAGTCTGAAAGGCTTAAAAAAAAATTCAAAAATCAATAGTTGTGTGACAAAGCTGATCTACAAGAGACCTGAATGATTTACAACCAGGAAACTTCAGTCAAAGGCAATACTTTTGTTATGGAACTGAAATAATTCAGCAGCACATGAGGTAATTTAGTGAATGATCCCTCACTTCTTCACAGCTGAAAATCTTAGTCATGGGAGCTGATTAAAACACTGCTCTTTGATTTCTCCTTTGTCAAACAGGGGAACAGCAACTATGTTCATCACTGTGCTTTGGTTTTACTCAATGAAAAATAAAAAAAAAAAACCTGTGTAATTTCCCAAATCTTTCAAGAGGACTTTGCCTAAATTGGATTGACACTCTGTGTGTGATTTAGAGCTGCTACAACCAAATGTGGACCCTCCAAAAGAGAGGAAGAGCAAGAGCAGCTGTGTACCAACCATAGTGCAGTTTGACGATGAAGGGATGGTTGACTTCCACCAAAATGTCCCTCTCCATCTTCGTCCGAACTCTGTCCCGAACTGGGGGGAGAAGAACACACCACAGTGACCCAACTGCACACACTGCCACCTGGGAAGGCTCTGCTGCCTGGAGGAGGAACTTTCCTGGTCACCTCACTTGGTTTGGGTGTTTAAAGCCTCCCACAAAACACATTCAAGGCTCTGGTTTGGTCCTTTCCTGCTCCAGGCTCCTCGTTGTCTTTATTATTTTCCAACATATCCCAAAGTTTTGGGACAATCTGTGTTAGTCCCATCTATATTTCCTATGCCAACTTCTGAATTAACTGTCTGTAGTTACTTCAGGATTCATTTTATCTGTGTTTTAGCAATGTAAGTAAGTGAATAACAGCCCCTATTTACACACAGTGGATCTGCACCCATTCAAGTGTCTCCTGAAAGCCAAAACTCTCCTGCTCTGGCTCCCAGAACAAGAGGGAATGACTGGATTAGAACCACAACAGAGTTCTAACATGAAAGACAAAAGGAAAATTGCTCATGAAATTAATTTGTTTTCATATAATGAAAAATCTAACCAGAATTAAAGAATGCAATTGCAAACTTCTGAAAGAGGATTTTTGACCACATCATTAAAACAACCTGGCCAGGTTAAAAATAATTCTTAAACATGAGCTTACAAGTTAGACTAAGAAACAAATCCACCGTCAGAGGAGAGTTATGGACTCATTGGCAAGTATTTCAAATTAAGAAGAGCTTTTAAAAGAAGCATTGAAAACACAAAAAATCCCGTTTTAAGGTTTCAGAGACTGACATACCTTTCAAAGAAGCTTTTTTCAATACTTTCATTGCATAAAGCTGTCCAGCATCAGGACCAATTATCTTCCTCACGAGGAAGACCTGGGGAGACAAAGCCCATTTTTAAAACTACTGCAAGCTGAGTAATCAGATCTGAACTATCACAAAGCATTGGCAGACCTCCTATTAATTTCAGGCAGATTTCTGTGTTCTTTCCTGAGCACACACCTTAAAAGAAGAGCAAAATTGCATTTCCTTAATCAGATTAGAGCTGCTGCATCACCAACTCTCCAAGTCCCACATCAGGCAGAAACTGTGGATTCTCTCCTAATTTATCAAACAAATACCTAAGAGAAACAGGTTTCCTTTCATCACTTTCTTGGACAATGACAATTGTGCCTGGTTTCCAGCCTCCCCAGAGGTTTTTGAGGGTTAAGACCCAAGTTTATTAATGAATTCAGGCTGAGTGCTGAGATGAAAGCAAGGAAACCTCACCATTTAAGATCAAAGCACCCTTTCCCTCTGGAACAGCAACTCCAACAGGTTTTTCTACTCTTTTCTCTCCAGAAGAGTTTTAAAGATAGATGGAATATAACTTGACACTAAGAAAAGCATCACAGGAGATAAAATATCACATTACACAGACAGGTATCTCGATTAATACTCCAAATCCTGGGGTTTAAATTTCAATTTACAAAATGGCTTGGGAGGTGCTTCTGCTTCTAAACTCCTGCTCTTACAAAGGCAATTCTTAGTTATGAGGAATGTTTCTGCTGTAAAAAACAACGTGTAAGTCACAAGAAAGCCAAGAGCTCCCCAAAACTGCCTGATCTCACCTTATTCAGACTTTCACTAACGCTGGCTTTACTCACACAGATGCTTTGTTAAAAATTATTAACTATCTGCAAATCATAGGTCAAATTTTCCATTCCAGGATCAGAAATTCAAACACTGTCACTGACTGAGTTGTCCAGGGCAGGGAGAGGGTTGGTTTTTTATTTTAAGCTCTGATTAGAATTAAAATGTTATCATATTTCAAGGTGATCAGGCTTTTTATTATTCAGCTTTGCCCAATGTCTGACCTACCACACTTCCCCCCAGTCAGGTTGTGCTGGTGCTCAAATAAAGGGAGTGATTTGAACATCAGCAACTAAGAAAACATTTGGAAATCAATACAATCACAATTATTAAATATTAAGCATGTGTAAATATTTTAGTGCTTAATAACTAACAGCTTGTGGAGAATGCAAGGAATTCATGTGCCAGGTAGAAATTTTAGCTGATAAGGCCCAAAATCACTGAAAACTACTATTTATTTACTGGTTTATTTCTATAAAACACCTATTTATTTGAGTTGCAAATGATCCCACACCTGCCTTGGAAAGTTATCAAAGGATGAAGAGAGAAATTCAGTCTCTCATCACTCTGTTCCTGCTCAAACACACAGAACCAGCAGGAGAACAGGGAAATGGAAACACACACAAAGCTGCTTGACTGCTTTGCATGCGTTGCAAAAGTTTGAGCCTGGTTTTAAACAATAAATTACCTTCTTACACACCAGGATGAATATTTCACCTACTACTGTTCCAAACCAGTGACTGAGAGATTGAGTTTCACTTCTGCAATGTGACACCAAGGGGCACATTCCAAAAAGAAGTTACAGTACCAAAGCTGCCATATTTCTTCTCTCTGGAGAAGAAATTTCTTCTTCTCTTATTGGAATAATTGCTCACTTTCTGTCTTTTAGCTGCAGATCACTTGACAAAAACCAGCAAAAGGAAAAACTTGAAGTATGTTTTCCAGGTTATTTACTTTCCTGTTCTTTTGGTTCAAGTGCCAAACTGCCTCAATCACCCTTTTGTAGCTACATAAATCCAGATTTGTGTCTTGAAAAAAGCCAAATAGTCACAGAATATGAAGACATTGAAAGACAAACCACCATTTCCTCCAGAAATGTCTGTCCATGGCACTGGAGCAGGACTGGAAAAGGCTTAAAGCAGTCAATCCATGTCCAAGCATTCCCAGCAGCTCTGCTGAGCCACCACCTTCCCTGACTGTCTGGCCAAGCCTATGGAAAATGTTCCTCATCTTACCTTTCCAAAGGATCCCTGTCCCAGAACCTTCAGGAGTTCAAACTGTGCTGGATCTGCTTTCTCACATCCTTCTTTCACATGGTGTGTAATAGGAATTTCTTTGACACTTCCTTCATCCTGTAATTTCAAAACAAACAGAACCCAACAGTGAACAGGCCTGAATTAACCAGCTCTTGCTGGAAGTGCATGTCAATACTTGGGGTTTTATTCCTGGTTTGGTTTTATTTTAATAAAATATTTGAAATTTTAACAAGGCAGAAAAGAAAGCTGTTCAAATGAAGTTTTTCCATCCATCCTTTCTTAAACAGATGCATTTAAAATTTCTAAACTGAAGCTCTCAAAGAATGCCCATTTCCTTTTGCCAGAAATATCTCAACTACAGCAAAAAATGGATTTTTTTTTACATGAAAGGAAGGAATGTACAGATTTCTAAACCAAGGCTTCTGTGCCTCACTTCTGCTCAGCAGCCCTCAGTTTTCCCAGTGATTTCTCTTCTCATCTCTCCCTTTCCTGAAATAAGCCTTAATGAAAGCCAAATTGAATTTCATCATTTGGGGTAATTATTGCTTTTCACAGCAGCAAATAATAACCCTGGTCATCCATTTGTAGCTTGAGGAACATGCAGGGTTGGAAGACCATAAGTAAGGGATGAGTCATCTGAAGAACTCTGAGAATCCCTGCAGCCAGGACAAGAAACAGCTCCTGCTCCTGAGGGCAGACCTCCTTCAGGAGGGAGTTCTGAGGCAGGTGAGGGATTTATTGCTCTGGTGACTTCATCTTGAGCAGCTCCTGAGGGAAACAAACCCCATGAGGTATTGCAGCTTTTATGGGGGAAGAGGAGTTTCTGGGAGCCAAAACAAGTGAGATGGCCAAAGCAGCACCTTGGAAATGAAGGAGTTCCCTGCCAAGGCCTACAAGAACAACCTGAGCTTGCACAGAGGAGGAGCAGCACCCCCTCAGCCACGTCCACAATATCCACAAACTCCTTGGCCACAACTCAATCCCAACAGAAAATCCCAGGTGATCTGCAGTACTTGTTTTAGGCCATTATTAGCTGTCTCCTCTCCTCTCTTTAGGCCTTGAACTTGAGAGCTTCTCTCAGAGAGGCCAGAAAAACAACCTACGAACCTGCCAGGTGTTACTGTCCCAAAAGAAAGACCTGAACTCTTGATGGAACATTTGCTTTTCAGAAAGAACATCACTCCATGCTCAGCTTGACTAGAGAAAAAGTCCTGCTGCCCAAGATCAGACATTAAACTTATAATCAGCTTTATCAGGCTTGATATACAAGTATCCAGATGAGATGCTGGAAGTGGGAATCTGACAATTTAAATTTGTCCAAACTTCCTGCAATAATTCAAGGGGAAAAAAAGAGACAATCACCACACTGCATTAACTGCCTCTGCCTTAATTGCTCTGTTTGTCCAGAGGGGGAAAGAAAGAGCTCAAACACATCTCAGTGCACTCCCCAACCAGTCCAGCTGTCACTGCACACCCTCCCCTCTCTCTCATGTCATACTCTTTCTGGGAAAGGCCTGTTTGTTCTGCCTGCTTCCCACACAAAGGTAGCCAGGAACACAAGGCACTGCTGGAAAACTGGGTTCATTCTCTAAGTCACTTTGGCCACAAAACCCCAGCTGAAGATCCAGCACAAACATCCCAACCCCATCCCCTCCATCCATCTCGGTGACTATGCAAACACCTCCTCAGAGAAAGGATCCACCTGCCTTTCCATTGTCATCTCTTTTCTTAAACACTGCAGGTAAGAACAGCAGCATTTCAAAGCAGCAAGTTGTCTAATTATACCCCAAGTTGTACAACAGCCCTAATGGCTGGTTCTTCCTATGGAATATGGAAATACTCTATTTAGGAGCCTTTCTTCTTCACCATGCTCATTTGTATTCCTTAACACTGAGAACCTTTGCATGAGAAAAGATGTTGAGGAGTTCACCCTCTCCTGTTTATCACCCACCTCAGTCATTAGCCTGTGACATCACACGTGGTTGCTGAGGAGACTGAGAGTATTTCTGAATGTGAACTCAGGAGAAAAAGGTTTGCCATGCAAACAAAGACTCACTTGAGGAGTGTGAAATTAGTCCTTTTTTTATAAAAAGGTGTCTGTATAATTTCACTTCCTTAGCTCCCATTAAGCCCCTGAAGACTGGCATGACTGAAGTATAAAGGACCAGAAATGTGCAGACAGAGCTCATTTCTGGTTCATTTTCACTGCCAGCCTGGCCTTCCCCCAGAGCAGAGGTGGTTCTTTGGTGAGCTGACCATTTCCAGCCTGCAAATGTGGTTACCTGGTGATCTGACCCTGTGCTCTGCTGCCTGGGCTCTGAGCTGAGGTCCCAGCTCTCCCTCCTCCATTCCCAACCCCGGATTTGGGCCTCCTGCCCAAGTTCCAGCCCCTCTGGGACGTGGCTCCCAGCACCCAACAAACAAGCTCAGCAACATCCTTCTGCTTCAGGAACAGAGGAACCCTGAGCCAAGCCCTGCTCACCCCTCCTTGCTCCATGCAAGGCTCTGACACTCTTCATTTCCACACCAGGCACCACAGGGTTCTACCCCCAGGAGTTTGTTCCCCAAATCTCTTACTTACAGAAGTTGTTACAACACAAAGCAGTGCTTACAGCTGGCAATAAGATCTATTTACCCCAGAATCCCAGACTGGTTTGGGTTGGAAGGACCTTAAAGCTCATCCCACCCACCCTGCCCTGGGCAGGGACACCTCCCACCATCCCAAGGCTGCTCCAACCTGGCCTTGGACACTCCCAGGGATGGAAAGAGCACAACTCTCTGAGCAACTTGGTGATCCCTTCATGATCTAACTAAAAATACAAGGATTGCTGTGTTGGGAAATGCTGTCCAAGATTCCCGGGCCATGCCAGGCACTTCCCCACACACAGGAAGAGCCTCAAGTTCAGTCCAAGGTTTAACCAGCACACACAACCCTCCCCTTCAGCATCCCCCAGCTCATCCTCAGCAGGGCCGCTCTGGGAGATTTCTGCTTCCCAAAAAAACTTGACATCAAGGTGTAAAAACTCATTCTGGTCTGAAATAGCAGCACTGGAGTACCTGAGAGCTGAATGCAGACCAACTCCACTCAGAACACCAAGGAGGAGCAGATGACAGAGCAGTGAGAGCTCTGAGTCAAAGGCTCAAGGGTGGCCTGAGCATTCCCTGAGGTTGGGAATCCCTCAGTGCTCTCTGCAGCACAGGGAATCTTCCCATAAAGCAGCAGCTGTTCCCAAACCAGGCACGTCCAGCCTCCTCTACACCCAGCTCCTCATTTCCAAAATCATCTCTGAGACTTCAGAGTCTCTTCAGCTCTTGGTCAGACAAAAGGATGGCTCCAAAGTAATTGAAGAGCAAGGAATGCATCAGTTCTGCTCCCAAAGCAAGTCACTTACGTGGTAGGAATATGGTTCTCCTTCTTCCATGGGCTCATCTGCCATTTTAAGGCCATTTAACTGGAGAGGGGAAAGAACAAAAAACAAAAAAAAACATTAAAAACCAACATTAAGACACAACAATTTCCAATTACCAGAGCTCCTCATTTGCCCAATTTCCATTTCAGAGCTCACAAGTGAAAACTCGTGGTTTTGTTGCTCTCATTTAAACTGGAGTTTCAAACAAACACCACTCAGGAGTTATATTTAGTATCTCCCTTATGTATCATTTAGCAGAGCCCTTTGGAAATGCCAGCATTATTATCATCATGTCAGGGTTATTTAATTGCAATTAGTTCCAAATTCCTTCCTGAAAAGCTACAGCCACCATCCAGGAGGGCACCAACAAAAAATCCCCCCATTGATGCTTTGCAGAGACCTGAACTCCCAGAATCTGCTGATGGAAATTAATTTGCAGTTTAAAGAGAAAAGATTCAAAAGTGATTTTCAGTCTTTTTTAATAAATAAGTAGTAATAATAAAATATAATAATTACTAAGTCTTACTTCAAACTACAGAAATATAATAATAAAACACATATAATAAATAATAGGTAATAAGTCTTATTTTAAAATACAGAAAAATAATAATAAATTATATATAATAAAAATCATATATATAATATAAAAATAACAAGTAATAAATAAGTCTTATTTTAAAATACACAATAAAAAAAAAAACAGTTTAAAAAGTTAACAGCTCTCCCTAAGTACCAATTCTGAAAGTTTAGAAAGAAAGCAAAGCCCAGGACTAGGAAGGACATGCTCTGTCCAGACATGCAAAACATTCATTAAAAACTGGAAATACCTGACAAAAGTGAGGGGATTCTCTCAGCAATAACTGCCAGTTTATTTCTGCATTCATTGCTCAGGATCCCTCCCTTTCTGTGGCACAGAGCTCCCCCCAAAATCCCAAAATCCCAGGAGAAAACACAGGGGCTGCACCAGTTCAGTTCTGACCTTGGTAAGGACTTTTTTTGGTTGTATTTCTGGATTTCTCTCAAATCCCCGAGTAATACACCAAAATCTGGGGTAGTTGGGATTATATCCTCACTTTATAAAAGAAAGGAAATAGATGCTACTTCCTTTCTTTTCACTTTATTGATATTTTATATGATCTCCAAGCTCCTTTGAGAGAATTCCCTGCCATTTCATTCCTTTGCACTTTGTTCCACTCAAGTGGGAACCACCAAAAGCAGCCAAAAAAACCTCCCTGGATCCAATAATAAAGTGGGTTTCCCCTTCAGGTGCTCAGAAATGTGATTCCATCCTTCCTTTGGGGACTTTAATCTGAATTTAGAGCTCGTTCCACCTTTTCTTTCTACAAAGAGGGGCAACATTTTCCAAGTTTTGTTCAATTTAATCTCTGTAAGAAATATTAGCACCCAGAAAAACTGTGAGGACACTGAAAACAGTCCTTAATTCTACACAGAAATGAGATGTTGAACCCCAAATCAGTGTTATTTGAAGTATTTTATTCCTGAGCACACCATGGAACTGTACTTCCAACTTGCTGGCAAACCACATCTAGTAAATTCTTGGATTTTTAGGGCAGCTGATCATGTTAATTAATAATTTCTTATTGCACATTTTCCCCCCCTTATTGCTGCTCCTTGATTTGGGTTTGGTTTTTCCTGCCCAGTCTCTGTTCTGGTCCAAACTGGGAGACCTGCCAAGGAATTTCATGGTCAAGGGCACAAATCTACTTTATTCCTTGATTTACACAACTCACTTCTGCTTCATTTGGGAGCCCTGGTCACTGTCCATTAAAGAATAAAATAAAGTTAAAAACCCCTCCAAACCTGTTGAAACTCAAGTAGTTTTAGTTATTTGGTTCAAAAAGTCAATGGCAAAAATCCAATCTTTGCTGTTCAGCAACTACAAGTTTCCACTGTCCCCCTAATCAGGCAAAAGAGAAAAATGACAATTAATATTTATTTCCCCCCTCTGTGGAAATGTGACCCAAAATTCACCCAAAGTGCAACTCTTGGGAGTGATTTGAGACTGGATATTTCTCCATAAACATCTATAGAACTATTCTGACCTCCAAGTCATCCCTTATTAAAGATCTATCAATACACTAATTTCAAGTCTCTTTGACCAACAAAAAGCACAGATCTCTGTAAAGGGAGGGAAAAAAAGGGTGAAAAAGCCATTTCAGAATCCCAAAGGAGATTCCTCCCTCCTGGAACCACTTTCTATCAAAGTCCTCCAAGTGAGGGACCATTTTAAATATTAACTCCCAGGAAATCACCCCCCCAGACATTCAGCAAACACTGCCAAGCCTTTCCAAACAGAAATTTGGGAAATGACACAAAGTTTAGGCCAAAAGAAAAAAATGAAACTGAGCAAACAGATGAGCTCAAAGTTTAGAGCAGGTCAAAAAAACTTCCTTTTCCAGAGGTGCAGCTCAAGGGAGTCAAAGCTCTGAGTCCAAACTGCTCCGGGTTTGGAGAGCTCAGGACTCTCAAGGACCAGATCCTCTTCCCTTGGGATAAAATCCAAGGGATTTGTGGATATTTGAAGGGCTGCCCTGGATCCCAGGACTCCCAGGGACCAGACCTTCTTCCCTTGGGATAAAATCCAAGGGATTTGTGGGCTGGCAAAAGGTTTAACTGCTACTGCACACGTTTTCCCTCTGATTTCAAAGGGATCCTGGTGCTCCCAAGGATTGGAACATGGTCCATGAGCTCTGGTTGGAAGAAACAATTCCCAAGCCCATGGAAAAGGCCCAGGGAAGGAGCAGAGCTGCTTCATCCTGCCCTGGGCTGACACAGCTTCACTTCAGGAACAATTCCCTGGGAAAAACAGAGCTGGGGGTTTGATCAGCACAAGAGGATCAGAAATGAGAAGGAGTTTTCAGCCCCATTCCCATAAATCCAGGCCAGTTGGAGCCAAGGAGCTCCAGAAGAGCCCAAGCCCTCCAAGGTTCCTCCTTCAGCTCCTCAGTTCTCCCAACTGGACACAGGACTTTCCTTCCCCACAAAGAGGCATCACCTCAAGGACTTATTTCCAAATATTCCAGTGGCAGGTCCCACTGCAAACCCCAATTATTTGGCCAAGACTCGGAAAAGAAACCCTTTGAACCCAAATGCTGGGAGGACAATCACATTTGGTCTTCATTTATTCTTAATTACCTCTAGAAGGAGTTTGCTTCATTAACTTAATTAGCAACACACTGGCTTACTGAGTCATTCCTGAGGTAGGTTGGAGGAATCTGGGGGTCAGGGGGTTTATTATTCCTGTTTGAAGGGTCTAAAAGTCAGTGGGAACCCAACTGAAGCTCAAAGGCACGTGGTTCTCCTGTGAAACACCCCCAACTTTCCTCTGTAACACCAAATTCAACAGGACAAACAACATCTTTCAAATTGTATTCCTAATGTAGCAAAAAAGGATACATATCAGAATTTTTTAGAAGTGAGAGGAGTTAACAAATCATGGATTTAGGGTTATGGTCAAGTCTTTCCAAAGGTGTCCACCTGCTCCTTTCAGAGCCTCAGAACCCCCCAGCACATTCCCAAAATTCCCTTTCCCAGTGCAGAGCCATCCCTAGAGTTGGACTGCAGCCCTCTCCAAAGCAGAAAGACTCTCATTGTTTCCCCTTTAAGAGCATTCACGTGCCTATTTCTACTTTTTAATTTAAAGGCAACTGTTCTCCCCAGTCTTTCCCAAACCTGCCTGTGGTTGGGATGGCTGAGGACACTTCATCCCCAGACTTTTCCTTCCTTCCCTTCGGGCTGGGGGGGGGTTTAGAGCTGCACAAACCCGGGGAGCTGAGTCATCCAGTCCCTGCCAGCAATTACTCACCCAGGAGTTATGCAACTGCCACCACTGACAAAACCCAGTGGCCTCTGCCAGCCCCTGCCCCAGAGGATGCCCTGAAAACGCTGCCCACAGCCCCAGGTGGGTTGGGTGCAACTGGTGTCACAGCTCCCAGCACTTCCCACTGTTCCCAGCAGGATGCTGGAGGTGGTTCAGCCTCGACTGCCCCTCCCCAGTTGGGTTCTGAGGGGTTTGTGGCACGAGGATTGAGGATGTGGCTGCATCAGGAGGCAGGGATTGCCCCCAGCACGTGTCACACAGCTCCTGGGAAAGGCAGGAAATTCCCAAATTCTGCCCCATTTCTGCACTTCATTCAGCTTGGGCAATAAAACAGGAACATCTCCTTCCCTGTTCCTTGTAATCTTATTTTAATAACCTGCAGCAGCTGACTGGAATCAGCACTCTCACACTCAGTTTGATTCTCAGGGAATTCTGATTGATTCGAGTTCAGGAGGAAAGAAGTTCACTGAATATCCGAAGCTTCAACTCCACCACATCACCCCTTCCTCAAGGAATTCCCAGAGCCACAAAATTCCTTCCCAAGCGACAGGCACAGCAATGCAAGAAACCTAAACTCCTCAGCACCTCAAACATCCCCCAAAAAGGGCAAAAGAACTCAAACCTCCATTTCAATCACATCCTCCTGAAGTTCACCTTGGTTTTGCAACCTGAAGGCTGAAAATCTGTGTCAGGATCACATCCTTCCTTTGCCACCTGATTTTCCTCCAGGTCAATGCTATGCAGTTATTGCTAATCAATCAATCCTGAACTGAGTCAGAGAGCAGAGCCCTCACAAAAACTGTTCCTCAGCTTTTTCCTGTGCCACAACTGATGGCCCAGAACACCAGGAAGCCCAAATTCACTCGTGGAAACAACACCATTCCTAAAAACCAAACCCACAGCACCAAGAGAGTTCTCAGGCTTTCACTAAGTTTCCCCTCAACTGCAACATCCTCATTTTACAAACCAACAGATCAGTCCAAATGCTCCTGCTGCCTTTTTGATCCTGTACATTCACTAACACAATTAGGAGTTTGCTGATATTTAATAACAGAAACAGGGACAATCAAGTACTATTGGACCGTCAGAACATTTTAAAGTGTGAGAGTGTAACAGCCACGGTGTAAAAGGTAATTCTACTACTTCAAAGTGACACTAAAATATAAAACCCACTAAGAAATCTGGGGTTTCTTCTATTTATATATGTACATTTTTAACAGTCCAACAAGATCCCCTAAAGGACATCCTTCCCCTCTTCCCAAAGCTTTACCTTATGCCTGTTTTGCACACTTGGCACTTGAGAATTTGCTACAGACATTTTTCCTTGCACCAAGGCAATGCTGCACGACAGGGAGCAAGTCTGACCAGTTCTGCACAGCTCCCCTCAGATAACATCTCTGTGCAATCTCGGATTTGTCATCCCCACACACAACTAACTTCCAAGGGCAAGAGTTTTAACACTCCAGCCCCACGTTCTGCTCAGACACAGCCACACAAACCCGCTTGGCTCTCCTGGGACCTGCAGGTGGGAGCAGAGCAATACCTGGGAGTCACTCCTTGCTTTTTAACATGTTTAAGCCCTCAGCCCTCAGTCGGGCACTGCTGGTTCTGTGTGTGAGGATTCAGGGAGTTATTCCATGTTTAACAACCCAAACCCTCAGCCAGACACTCCTGGATCTGTCTGTGAGTACTCAGAGAGTTATTCCCCGTTTAACCCCCAAACCTCAGTCGGGCACTCCCGGTTCTGGGTGTTGATAATTCAGGGAGTTATTTCATGTTTTAGCCCCCAAACCTCAGCCATACACTCCTGGCTCTGCCTGCCCGTTTTGAGTTGGTAATTCCGGGAGTTATTCCCTGTTTAAGCCCTCAAACCTCAGCAGACACTCCCGGTTCTGGGTGTTGATAATTCAGCGAGTTATTCCACGTTTAACAACCCAAACCTCAGCCGGGCACTCCTGGTTCTGCGTGTTGATAATTCAGGGAGTTATTCCCCGTTTACGCCCCCAAACCTCAGCCGGGCACTCCTGGTTCTGTGCGTTGATAATTCAGGGAGTGATTCCACGTTTAACAGCCCAAACCTCAGCCGGGCACTCCTGGCTCTGTGTGCTGATAATTCATGAGTTATTCCCTGTTTAAGCCCCCAAACCTCAGCCATACACACTCCTTGTTCTGCCTTCCCGTTTTGAGCTGGCAATTCCGGGAGTTAATCCCCGTTTAACCCCGAGCCGGGAGCGGAGCTTCCCGAGCCCCCGGCACAGGGACCCCCCCGGTGCCCCGTCCCCGCTCCCGGACCCCAAACACGCCCACCCCAAACCCCGAGCGAACATTCCGCGCAACTTCGCGGAACTTCCCACGGGCCGCACGCCAAGAGCCGAGCGCGGGGCGCGCTCCCTGCGCCCGGCGGGGCCGCACACGTGTGACACGCGTGTCACCTGTGCCACCCGTGCCACCTGGGACACCCGTGTCACCCAGGACAGCGGCACGCCCGGGGGGTCACACAGACCCGCGGCCGCGGTGCCGCTGCCCCCACGCGTGTCCCGGGCAGCGCAGGGCAGCTCAGGCCG
>VXBA01005117.1:2995792-3048319 GCA_013399895.1 Serilophus lunatus | reverse complement strand
TGGGAACAGGGATGAGGGGACAGGGAACGAGGGAACAGGGATGAGGGAACAGGGATGAGGGGACAGATTCTGGGGGGTCCCGGCACAGGGAGGACCCCGGTGCGGAGGCAGGAGAGGCTCTCCCGGGGAACTGACAGAGGGGGGGGAAAGAACCCCCAAAAGTTTAGTTTAATTTTGTTTTTCGAATTTTGGAGGTGCCGGGGCAGGAAGCGCAGGCGGCTGAGAGCGCAGAGCCCCGTCCCGGTCCCTTCCCGGTCCCTCGGGAGGTGGGAAGAGGGAAGGAGCCGCTTCCCGGGGTTCCAGCACCGAGGGCACGGACTCCTTTGTTCCCAGGCTTGTGCTCAGAGGGAAACAACAGCATTTCCAAACCTGAGGGGGCAGGAAAAACACCACGGCTGAAAAAAATAGTTCTCCGCTTGTTCTTAGGAGCTGAAAAACACTCGATGACGCTGTCAAAAAAAAGGACAGAAAACTGCTTTAACGACACCGAGATTTTATTGAAACACTCTGCATGATCATTAATAAGCCCTGCCCTTTAGCTAAAGAGCAAAGGAAGACTCAACCCAGCCTTAGTCGGCAGATGATTTTCATGGAATGAGCAGGAGCTGGTGCATCCCATAGTCCAGAAAGCCTTCCCGTGCTGGTTATTTTTTTGCCTCAGGAGTCAAGCAGTGTACATACAAGTGTGAGATGCTGTGCTGCTCGAGTCCGTGCCGGAATCCCAGCGGCCCCTCGCACAGCGCTGGGTGCTGAGCCCGCTCCTGTGGATGTGTCAGTGCAGGAGCCGCCAGCTGGCACGTCAGCATTTCCACTGCCAGCCTATTTTTAACGGGCTGTAACTCAACCATGGAAGACAAATGTTTTGGAGGGCGCACCGGGAATGTTCATCCTCCCGAAATTCAACAGTAGGCGAGAAAATGGAGGAGCAAAGTTCCCGGGGTTTGATATCCACAGGGAGTTTAGGTGTTAAATATAGAACTGTTGAGGCTGGGTCGCTTTATTTCTGTCAGGGTAGGAATGTGTGAACACGGAGCTTTTGGAGCAATTAAGTGGCAGGAGATGAAGGGACAAACCCCAGCCTGGTGCACACTCAGCCATAACCCAGTGCCTCTACTGGTGTCACTGGTGGGCTACCACAACGAGCCAAATGGCCAGATCTTTTCTGTGGGATTCAATCTGTACCTGCTTGAGCCGTGCCACGAGGCAGATCCCAATTTAAATAGAAAGGAAATCAAATGAGGAGGGACTTTGGAAGTGCTTGGAGTGCTCAGCATGAACTTGTGTGTGAAACTCGTGTGGCTGATGCCATTTCCCTGCCTCTGATTTTTATTTCTCCAGAAAATAACAGGCTGCAAACAAGTGTTCTGCATCCCCAGGGATTTGAGAAGTTCAGGGAAAAGCCATAATCAAAGGAGTTTAGGATTGCTATTTATGTCAAAGGCTAGAAAAGGGAAATTATGATGTGCGTAGATATAATCATGAATGAGAAAAAGTCAGTTCAGAGTTTGCTTTACTCCAGGTCTCACAACCAAAGAAGCCAAAGATACTCAATAAAAAGGCAATACTGAAATGTGAAAATTAGCAAGATCCCCCACACGTGATCTTTTATAAAGAAATCCATTACCAAGCCATTGGCAGGAGGAGCAATGGATTGATTTAGGAGGACCAAGGCCTCATGTCTTGGGTTTCAAATGAATATTTCAATGTTACATCCTTGGATATTATTGTCCCTATTTCCAGAGCATCTGATCTGCCTGTATGGATCTCACATCTCTTGTGGTGCTGAGCTTTCAGCTGAGGGTGTCACATCTCCTGGGCTGTGCAGTTTGCAGCTGAATATTTGTGATATTCCAGCACCTTCATCTGTTCAGCAGGTCCTTGTGTGACACGAGAGACACTTTTTTCCTCTGAGGTGCTTTATTAGATGAAGGGTTCAAAGTAATTCCTTTTTTAATATCTGCTCACTTCAAAATTAATTCTACAACATGGAAAAACTGCTGAGAGTTGTCCCTTTTATGGACCTCAGGACTGCAGCCACCTGACAACATCCACACCTAATTTACTTGTTCCCTGAAAGTATCAGCCATACCCTTGAAAATATGAACAACAGAATATTTCTGAATTTAAAAAAAATCCCTGCAAATTTCCTGCATGTCATTCCCAGCAGGAATTGTAATTGTAAATTATTTGTAAATTTTAAATTTTCCCTCTGCATTTTTCTGTAACAACCCCAAACAAGATGATTTCGGGAGAATCCTGCAGGCTTTGTGTTCGTTCACCCTGAAAGTTTTTCAAGAAAGGAGAAACAAGAATATTCTCATCAGATCAGTGTCTTTTGTTCCCCTTTTTCCCCCAGCTAGTGATGCTGAGTGTGACTCCCAGCACAGCTCCATCCTGGAAAGCCAAAGAGGAAAACTGGGAACAGAGGAATGTTCAGAAAGACCTGGGGAAGGAAACTACACAAAAAGCAAAGTTGGAGGAAGATGCTCCTGCTGGTTTCACCCTGTTTTTACAATGCTGGTAACGCCCCTGGAAGGGAACAGGTACAAATTTGGCTTTTGGAGACTCATTTCAAGGCAAGTTTGGGGGGTACAGTGAATTTCTCCGGGGGATTTTATTCGTTTCATCTTTTGTCCAATGGGATTTGACAGCACAGAGCAGGACAGCTCCTCCTTGTTGTGTGCAATGTCCGTGGGTACAAAGCACACTGTTTGCAGGACTCTCTCCCAGGAGGAAAAACAACTGTCCTGAGGCCACAAAAGTGTGTGGTTGTTTCCTTGTGTCTACACCAGAATCCTTCCAAAGGAGCAACTGCTTCACACAGGGGGTGATATGCTCTCACACATTCCTGGTCCTTGAGAACCTCTTCACACAGAGTAAACCCCTCTGCTCCTCAGCAGGTAAATCCTACACCAAGATTTTCACAATTTACAAAGCAGTAGCACAATACCAAACATCTGGAATGTGTCTGGATTAAGTTCTGGAACGTGATAAACTCCTGACAAAATGTTCAGACAGTTCTGTGTTAGTCTGAGTATGAAATAGCAATGTGAGAGCCCATATCCCCTCCTGTCTATGCTGATATATAAAATATGCAAATAGAGCCAGGCTGGTGTGTGCACTCACAGAAATGTGGTATAAAATAGAAACAGTTTGAGAATGTCAAGGTGCTCCTTGTCCACTTTGCCCCACGCTACAAAGGCTGTGAGGACACAGCAAGGATCACTTTGACACTCAGTGCTGGTTCTGAGACTGAATCCCTGCCTCAGCTTTCTTACATTTGCCCATCTCCATCTTTCATGCTTTTGTAGCAAGGTTTTAAAAGCTCCCTTGTGGATAAAAAAGGAAAACAGGAAGCCAATGGGAGACGGTGCTCCGAGATCAACACCTTGAGAAGGCTCCACTCCCATTCTCACCGTCAAAGCAAACACTCTCCTCCTGGGCTATTTTAGAACCACAGGACAGACTTAGCAGCAAATTTTGCCACATTTGTCCAAAATGAGCTCAAGAAATATCTCAGCCATATGGAAAATAAAGTGAATTTATCTCGGCTGATCACATTGCTTTGACAGTAGGGGATGGAAACTGCAGATAGGCACAGTGAATGAAGATCCTACTATTTTAATGGTGCTTTTACATTCTTTTTTCACTTAAAACCTTCTAGTTCTTCTCCATCTCAAGATGCATCTTGAAATTAAATGTCCTGTAATTTGTAATTTTCCCCCCAAAGTGAGTGAATGCCAGTGACACATCTCAGAAGCTCTATAGCATCAAAGGAAAAGCTCAAATTAAAGATGCAGTATCCTGTCTGCAGCACTGGCCAGGAAAGCAGATGCCAGACAGAAGGTACAAACAGGGTAAGCAATAGCTAAGAATACTTCTCCAGATTTGATTTCAGCCTCCAGCAATTCAAGTTTCATGAGCCAAGGGTGGTGTCTTGCACGGAATAATCTTGTTGGATCTTTTTCCCCTCAGTTTCCCCAAGCCTTCTTGAATATCTGCATTTTCAGTGACCACAACACCTCATGAATCCTACAATTAAACCTTGTTACCAAAGTGTCTCACTCTTAGTGTCAGGTGGGGTTGCATTGTAAGGGAGAGGGATTAATCCCCCTTTCCACACATGGCAATATCCTGCTGTGCACTGCTCCAATCCCCAAGCTGAGGACTCCTGGCCTGTTGTAAATGAAGGGTGAGGAAATTCTTGTTTCTCTCTACACATTTTCTGAAGTGATTTGGAAATAAAGATAAACCAGCTATTGATAATGTGCACAAATTACAAGGAGAAAGGAAAGGAACGAGCAGTCATGAGCTACCAAAGTCCTCTGGGACATGACAAGGGACTCCAAGTACATTCTGAGCTGGAGAACAGCAGGGAGGGAGTAGGGAGGGAGGTGATTTTCCATCCACAGGTGACATTGTGGGGGTGGATCTTCAGGCTTTATGTGCAGTTTTGGGATCTGACCTCAGAAAGTCCAGCAGAGAGCACAGAAATCTTCCAGCCTCTCCATCACAACTCCCAGTGAAACCCCCAAAGACCCAGCTTTGCTCAGTCCCTCCTTCTACACGAGGAGTTCTTTGGTAATTCAGCTCTTTCCAAACGTCTATTTGTCACAGAATCTCCCAAGGTCAGCTGAGCCAAATGCAGGCACAAAACGTAATTAAATCCTGCAATAAGTCACTGCAGCAGTGTGCACACACCAACAGATGGCCAATCTACCACAAGCAATTGATCCTTTTTTTTGTTGGTTTGTTTTTTTTTTTGAAACTGAATCTCAAATACTTTTGTCTTTTTCCAGGACTTTCTTCATTATATTTCTTCAAACCTATTTAATCCTTGAAGCTGAAACCAAGCCTGAAAAATCCAACTGGAATTCACAGTGAATTTTGCCCCAGGGCACAGAATAACCTACCACGATGTTCCAATATGCAAATGTATCAACAATAAGGAAAACGTTAGGGACTGATTGCATCCAAAATCATCGTGATCTCAGTCTTCAGGGAAGTTTTTGTGGCAGCAGAAGGTGTTACTTCTGAAATGAGAGAGAGCCAAAGATGTTGCCAGTTCCTAACTTTAGCTAGAAGCCCACATACCATGCCTCAAACCAGTATCCTAATCATCTCAGGTGAAAATTCTTCCCATTTTGGAAGATTATAATTAACTTCCTACTAAGCCATGCTTAGAAAAATGCCTCAACCTAGAAGATTAAATAGAGACTTGGGACCTGTCAGAAATAATTCAGTGGTAGCTGTTTGTGTCTTGCAGTATAAAGATACTGATTGAAAATTATATATTTAGAAATTGTTTTCTCCATATCGTGTAACAAAGGGACTTGGCTGCATGAGCAATAACTGCATTCCTGGGGCAGAGAGGAGGTCACTGAATGCCACTTCAGGAATATTAGTTTAGGTCTTCAGATAATTGCT
Source organism: Serilophus lunatus (assembly GCA_013399895.1). Lineage (NCBI taxonomy): Eukaryota > Metazoa > Chordata > Aves > Passeriformes > Eurylaimidae > Serilophus > Serilophus lunatus. Next base: position 3,042,892 of record VXBA01005117.1, on the reverse strand, counting down.
GCAGCAGGGATGAGTTCTTAAAAAGTGCCCAATCCTGGAGGCAGAGAAATCAATGTCCTTGCTCAGCTGTTCTCCTGGGAGTCACCACAACCCCACTGCTGTTTCCCCTCCGCCACAATCAAGGTTATTTTCAAGCTGTCTTGACTTTGCTCCTGTTCCAGTTGGGGCACAACTTGACTCATCAGTTCTTTATTTGGAACACACATCACATTTCTTCATTTCATCAGTTCTCCTCCCAGTGAGGTCACTTGTTTGTGGCCATTCAATACTTCCTGAAGTGCCCATCTCTCAGCTTCTCCTTGTCCCACTGCCCTGGGCAAGGAGCCCTGTCTGAAGCCACCCTTTGACTTTGGGTTCATCAGGACACAAGCTGAGGACACTGAAGTACTTTTCAGAAGCAGCAGCTGAAGCCCAACTTCTTTTCCCATTAAAAAATAGTGACAAAATTCATAATGATTTCAATGGGAGCACGATAATTCTGTAAGTAATTGCTATCAGGAATTTAATTTAAACCTCATTTGACTGACATTTCTTGTTTGCAAGAGGTCTATTTTAGGAACAATGTCTTGCTAGTATATCTCTCTTCATCTTAGTCATGACTGATAACAGAATAATCATCTCAACCACTTTCCTTTTCTTTTCCTGCATAATGGCTTTACTGCATTTTTACATAGCAAACATACAAGAATAGAAACAATTAGACAAATAACAGTATTAAATGGAGAAGAGCAGGTAAGTGACTCGAACTTACCTGAAACTCTTTGCTAGGCTGGATGTCAGGCTGAGAAGCCCCTGGAGTCACACACTGGGTTGGTGAAAACACTAAGGAAAGAGGCAAGTTGCCTCTAATTCACATTTCTCTCAGCTAGGGTTACACCTGTGTATTAAATACAGAATATCAACGTTCCACAACTCCAACCTGCTCAGCATTTCACTGCAGCAAAGACACTGGAGTTTGTCCAGGGCTGGGGAAGGGGCTGGAGAACCAGGAGGGGCTGAGGGAGCTGGAGGGGCTCAGCCTGGGGAAAAGGAGGCTCAGGGGGCACCTGGAATTCTCTCCAACTCCCTGACAGGAATTCATCTTTAACCAGTGCCTTTCACACAGGGAAAGGCCACAAAATGCTCTACAGTTCGTTGCATTATTTGATTTCTTCTTAATAAAAAACCACTGAGCTGAGAAAGGAAAAGGCTGCGACCCTTCCCAGCTCTTTGTCACGTTTTCTCCTTCGCCCAAGTCTGCGAGGACAAGGAATTATGAATAGTCTTCAACAAGTTGCCTTTGCCACTGAAAGAGCTGCTTCTCCTTTAATGAGGAGCTGTCACGGGCATCGATCAGGAGCTGTGGCAGAACAGCTGAAAACAGTAAAAATTGACAAACAGACTCCTTAATGACAAGGAAAAAACACAGTCCAAGCCATCTGAGAGGCAGATTCTCACCACCTTTAATGGGAGGTTTTTTTAGCAATTGTTGTGTCTTGGCTTCAGTGAGAAACACAGCACTCAAGGAGGAAACATCTAATAGAATGAGGTCAGACTTGTAAAGGAAGGCTCTTACCCGCAAAGCAACACAGCAGCAGAGGCAAAAAAGAAATAATCTGTAAACAGCAAGAATAAAGCTGGTGGGGGCACCTCAAACAGCCTAATGAAGCTACCAAAGGTCAGTTGACACCGTTTCACCAGTTTGTTGTGTTTTTAAGCAAGTTTATCTCACATGAGGAGGAACCACTGATATTTTTTCCTGCATCCATCTCTGGAAGGCCAGCAAAAAGCACCTGGAAGGGCTCTTAAAAAGAGGAGGATCTGCTTTTTTTAATATAAAAAATAATAAGCCTCACTTTTAAAATATGCTAACAGTAATCTCAAGGAAAAGAAGCAATAATGTTGGGTTTGTGTGGGAAGGAAGCAGATTTAAATCTCAAATGAATGACGTGCCTTGTAATTACAGGAACCATTGAAAGAGATAGTCAGAATTAAAATACTTGCAATATTCACATCGAAATATTAATTTGGAAATTTTCAAGGAGGGATAAGTGCACATAAACAGAGGCAGATGATAAAGGGCTGAAGTTCAAATCAACTCAAAGAAAGAAGCGAGCCTTGTTAAATGATATCTAAAATTGGTTCTGAGCTCAGCAGTGAGGGCTTGGGGCAGCTTGTGGCTGGGCCAGCTCTGCCACTTGGATTTACTGGAGAACTGTGTCTTTGAGGATCCACAGCTGCCACCCAATGATGCCTTTCCAAAGATATGAACTCTGAGAATGCTGAAAAATTTAAATTAAAACACCCTTCTCAATTCTGAATCACCAAACAATGGGTGATTAAACACAACCATTCAACTTGCAGTAACAGAAGTAACATATTTCTTCCGTTATGACAACATCCTCATTGCTTAATGCATTTTAATAAGACAGATATAAAGTATTTTATGTTTTTATAGACATTTTTACATCCAGCAATTAATCTTGGTTGTTTAGCTTGCTGGGTGGAAGATGTTTTCATTTAGAGATGATTCGATCTGTATTAACCACTACAAATAAAACTATAGACCCACCTAAGATCAATTAATGAAATTTCCTTGGACCCAATGGACCAAATGGACTCAATGAATGGTATTTTTTGAGTTTATCTGAGCCCAGAACCAGCACCAGGCCCTGCAGTGCCCAAATCCCTTCCACAGTCAGGTAAAATTTCAATGGGATAAACACGTGGTGTCATTTTTCTGTACAAGAGAACAATTTGCCATCAATATTTTCTTCACAGAAGATTTTTTCCTCCATAAAACACCTCACTGAGCTCTCAGCATTTCCTTCCTCGTGTCACACTGATAGATCTGCTGAACCCACTGATTGCTGTGGAAAGCTCAGGGGAGCCCAAAATTGTCATTTCTTGTTTGTCTGCTTGTTTGTTTAACTCCAACCCCGCAGCTCTGGCTTCTTCCAAAGTTGTTTTGAGACTCTGGGAGTGCTTTTTTAAAGCCCTTGGCATGTGGAGTGACACCTCCATTTCATTCTGCTCCATACAGCTGGAAAAAAGGGAGAGCTCCCCTGCAGACAGCTTGGCTGCTGCCACAGCCTTCCCCAGCACGGTGATGGATCCGAACAGGATGGGGCTTCATTGGGAAAAACACCTGCCAAAACAACTGATACAGTTCAACAAATACTGCAGAGGAGACACCAAGCTCATCAGATGGATGGAGCAGCTCTGCTGGGAGGAAAGGCTGAGACAGCTGGGGTTGTTCAGGCTGGAGAACAGAAGGCTTCAGGGTGACATAATTGTGGCCTCCCAGGGCCTGGAGGAGCCTTCAAGAAAGATGGAGAGAGATTATTTCCAAGGGCCTGGAGTGCCAGGACAAGAGGGAATGGCTTCCCACTGCCAGAGGGCAGGGAGAGATGGGATATTGGGAAGGAATTGTTGGGTGTGAGGGTGGGGAGGCCCTGGCACAGGTTGGGCAGAGAAGCTGTGGCTGCCCCATCCCTAGAAGTGTCCAAGGGCAGGTTGGAGCCACCTGGGATAGTGGGAGGTGTCCCTGCCCAGGGCAGGGGATGGAATTAGAAGACCTTTGAGGCCCCTTCCAACTCAAACCATTCTGTGGTTCTGTTTCACATTGACCCCCCCCCCCCACCCCAAGGACCTCAGTCCCTCCTCCTTCAAGGTGTGTTTGTGATAAAAATCGTGGTTTAAACTTTTATGGGTGTCCCAGTCTCCAGTGACCAGCAGGTTGATGAGCCCTAACACAGCCCCAAGTCCTTCTTTGCTTTTATCCTCATCCCACTCTCGGTGTAAAAGCACATTCCTTCTCTTTTATCTCCAGAAGTGCAGAATTCTTAATTGGCATTTTAATTTCCAGAGTCTGCTGAACATCATGTAGCACATCAAGTGTTCCAGAAGTGGCTGGTTTGCCCCCAGACTGTCCATCTTCCAGCACCCAGGGAGCTGCAAAACCCTTTTTGTGTCATCCTTCGGATTTCTGGAGAGATCCAACCTCCTCGGGGAGCTCCAGTCATACAGGTGGGTTATCATCATCCTGCTGCAGCACATTCAGAAATCTCTTGGAATGGCATCCAAAGAATGTCTCCTTCAGCCCAGGGCTGAGCTGGAAAGCGTTGGCATTGCTCCCACAACACCAGCTCCTCCCCAGGCTGGATGATTCCTGCAAGAGCTCCTTAGGGCTACAGTCCCCTCTTTTTATAACAAATAAAAAAATACACATTTATAAGCCTCAATAGTTATATTATAAATGATAAACTAGTCCAAGGGGTCACTCAAAAAGTGTAAATTAAAGTTATCAGGTCAGATCTTGGCTTGAGAAAGTTGGAATGACTCAGTTTATTTCATAGCATGAGTTGAATCAGCTCAAGATCTCATTCCTTGAACTAAGAGATGCTTTTGCAAAAAATACTCATTGTAAAATTTTTAGGAGATAAAAATAACTCTAAATTATTAACAGATAAGGGTGAAAACAGCTTCTAAAACCTCTTGAGCAGGGAATTTTCTAATGGATTACAATACAATTTTTGCTTATTGCTACACTGCTTTTAATACCAATTATCAATTTGTGCCCAGATTTTACTTCTGTGCACGTATTTCAGTCCTGAAGCCTTCCAATGCAAAGCCCACCACACGAAGCTCCCAGTGAAGCAAACAAAAAAAGGTTGGGTTTTATTTTTTCCTTATTGAGCCAGGAATCAGCCGTCATCCCAACCCACTGCTACACCCACGGCAGCGCCGTCAGCTCCGCGCTCACAGCCCGCCCCAGGGCCCTTCCCCGAGCCCGATCCTGCTGGACCCGGGCCAAGCACAGCCACAGCGACCCCAAATGACACCCCCAGCTCCACGTGTCTGCTCCAGCCCTGCCTCGGGGTGCTCACACCCCCTCACACCCCAGCAGGAGGCTCCCGTGGGATGGTCCCATTCCCTGCTGCTCTTCCTCCTCTCTCTCCCCCAGGATCTGTATGTCCGTGTCTGGCACCTGCTGCATTCCCAGCCCTGTCCCACAGTGTTCTCCTTGCTTTCCCTGTACTGGGGCTTTGTGTCTCAGTTTAATCTTTATTCCCTTCAGTTCCAGGCCTTGTCTGTCCTGTTCCCTCCCCTTCTGTGGTCTCCTGCTGCTGCCTACACCCAAGGGATGGATGGGAGGAAGATTCCACAGAACCACAGAATCCTTTAGGTAGGAAAAGACCTCTAAGATCATCGAGCCCAGCCTGTGACCAATGACCACCTGTGTGGTCTTGGATCCCCACTTTCAATCCAAATCGTGATGGTGACAAACCTGCGAGGACACAAACCCAAGCCTTTGTTTCACTCCCATTCCTGATGTATTTTACACCTTGTCTTGGGCTCAAAACAAGGCATTGCCCAAGTTTGGTTCGTGCCAGACCTCAGGGTGAGGGTGAGTGTTCCTCTTGCTCTAGAATTCCAGATCAGGGAGTTTGGGAACTCTGCCTCCATGGGCAGTTCCTGTTGTCCCTGCTCAGTGCTGCACCTGCAGAGCCAGTCCAGGACAGGGTGATCCATGTGTCCCTGTTCCCATCCAGCTCCCAGGTTATTCCTGCCCCTCCTGTCTGCTTCAGAGCTTTCCACTCTTCTCCTATGGCCACAAGTTGTGTCTCCATGCCTTGCAAACCAAGCTCACAGGTGTGTGTGCACTTCAACTAATATTCAACTAATTTAACCAATACCTACACATTTTTTTTGTTGGAAGCCCAGAGGGAGATCATGGCAGTGTTTCCACGCTCTCCTTTGGAAATTTCCTTTATCCAGGAAGACAACGTTCACCACTGGAAGGCAGTGACTCCTTCATGAAACAATCCCAGCATGGAAGTGAGGAGGAGACAGCAAGGAATGGAAGGAACAGCAAACAAAACACACCTCACCTGGTTGGACCCAACAGCAGCCTTGGCAAACCTGAAATCACTCTTTAATAGCTGTTAATTGGAGCAGCACTGGAACCCCAGAGTGAGCAGCCAACAGAACCTCTGGGGTGTGCTGGGATATTGATGTGGGGGGAACGCAGCCCCCCAGAGCTCCATCCACCCCCCCTGCCTGGCCACCCATCCCAGAGCCCCATCTGTGTGTGTGGATATATATACACACATTATACATCGACATTTAAATATAATACAGTGCCAGAGTTTGGGGGTTTAAATATCTGCAGGATGTGGTATCTTGGAAACCGATTGCCTCGACTTGCCCAAATCAATTACAGAGTGAATCAACACATCCCTCAGCGTGGGAGCAGCGAGCAGCCGGCGATGCCACCCGGCCCTGTCCCCTCCCCTGGCCCCACCCCAGCCCCGGCCTTGTCCCCACACACCGGGAACGCGGAGTGGGAATGGCAGGAAGCACCGGGACAAGGAGCAGCTGCGGTGGATGCTTTGAGATCTGGTTTCTTGGCTTCTTCAGCTCAAAGTTGGTTCAAAAGGGGAAACGACGACTTAAACATAATGATGCCTTAAGGTTCCAAGATGATACGACTCTTCATTGGGAATGTTTGCACGAATTTTTGGAGGTTTTTTTAGCTGATTGCTGAGCAAAGGTTGTTTTTGTAGTATTTTCTACCTGTTTTGTCATTCAGGCAAAAATCCTTGTGTGTGTCCTGGTTCTTGGTGAAGAGTAAGGACACAGATCCTGGCAGGTGTTGAGTGAACTCACAGCCCCTGAAGAAATGGCATTTTCAGCCAAGCACTCGGGGTTTTATATGAAAAAAGAATAGATAAATTAATATTTTAAAGAAAGGAAACTCAGGGAACCATCTATTTCTGAAGTGTACTTGTAGAACAAGTAACTATGTGTCCATCCTCTTTGACCTCCATGATTTGGCAAAAGGTACATTCTGGGGGAATTTTCCCAGAAAAGGGACCAAACCAAGGAGTCTGTGCCAAAGTTCCTGGGGTGGGATCAAACCAGGACCCTCCTGTCCTGGGGTCATGTGAGGAAGGAGTGACCTGACCCACAAACCAGAGCTGAACATGTTCTGTTGTTTCATTCCTCTCAGCCCAGCTTTGGTTCTTTGACCAGGCTCTGGGAAAAGACTGAAATTCTAAATAATAGTCCAAAAATGGGCTGATGTAGCCAGGGGAGTGTGGGCTGCTGAGAGAAGGGATGGCTGAGCTAAATATTTGGCAGAATTAAGCAAACCAGGAAAGACATGTGGGCATAAAGAAATAATTCAATATTAAATTTCTGGCAGAATTCATGAGATCTGTTTATAGTTCAGATCACAGTGAGACATTTACTTACTATTATTGGAGTGAAGGTCTAAGGGGGTTTGGTTGCAACGTGTTTGCAACTGATGCAGAGGGAAAGTATTAACAGAACATTAAACTCTGGCTAATTAACCTTCCTCAGATGCCATTCCAAGGCCCTCCTGGTATCACCTCCTTCCATCCTTCCCTTTCCAGGGGATTGTCCTGCTCCGTAATTCACTTCAAATTCCCCTCTCTTCCAAGTGCTTCCATGAGGGTTTTGTTCTTCTCCCCCCTCCCTTGCTCTCCATCCACCTCCTCTCACCACCTTCCTCATCTTTCCTCTTGGCTCCATTTTTCCTTCTTTTCCCTTATTCAGCCTCTTCCCCCTGCTCTGTCCTTCCCAGGAGGGAGCAGCTGGAAACCCAACCCCAACCAGAGGGAGAAAAGGTGCTCCTGGGGAAGGATCCACAGCAGGAAACACCGGGACATGATCCTTCCCTCTCCACACCCCCCCACGGATGGGAGCAGCTGTGCCCAAAACCTTCAGGTTAAGGGACCATCCTTTGAAAATTTCCCATGTGATAGAAAAGAGGAGGAGAATGTCAAGGGAAGATTGAGGCTGGGGAGAATTTTTCTTTCCAAAAAAGTCAAATGAGGTTTTTTTAGTGAAAAGTTCTAAATAGTCCGAGGTTATTCCGGATTTCCAGTGGGAAATAAGCAAAAGCAATAAAATAGTGTCTGATCATTTTCATATTTTCTGCCCTTTCCTCTGCTTTCCTTCCCCACAAAAATAACATGAACAAGTAAATAACCAGAAAACACCTTTTTTTCTCATTTCTTTGTCTCTCCATGGCCCTTTCCCTCATCCCTGCAGCAGGAATATGGAGACAGAGCCCCCTCAGCTGTCACTGCTTGTCACGCATCCCTTCATGTCCTGGGGCAGCTTTGGTGTCCCCAAACCTGAATCCATGTAGGGAATCCCAACTGGAATATGCTCCCAGTTTACGGCTGCACCTTCAGTCTGGTCTCAGTCTCCTCGTTACTAAATGCCAGATTGAATATTTATTTTTCATTGAAATAAAAATCGTGGCTCATTCTGAAATTTGGACAGTTCAAGGCATTTCTCCCCGATTCCTGGGGTTTTGCCACCAGGTGGCAATGGAGCTGCAGCCACCGCCCGCTCGGGGTGTGCTCTTCCCAAACCATCCAAATTCGGGATCACACGGATATTTGGTACTAAACCGCCGCTGTCAGACAGATTTGACTCCTCTCCACTCATCTGTTTCTCCCCCCCTGGTTTTTAGCTCCTCCACTGCCATAATTCAAGAGGCTGATGGGATCCCAGCTCCGAGTTTTGGGCTGATTTCGGAGGTTTTAATTAGGTTTGTGCCATTACACAGCGGGAGGGCAGAGCCAGGCGAGCCTGTGGGACCCCTCTGGATGTGGCCGCAGCGCCCTGTGCCAGCCTGTGCCAACACAGGCACCGGGATGTGCCAGCCCGGCCACCGCAGCCCTTTCCCGTGGGAGCCCCTGCAGCTTTTTCACTGTTCCTGGTCCTGAAGCCCCTTCCCATCCTGTCCCTCGGCCAGGGGACCACGCTGGGAGCTCTGCAGAACTGGGCCGTCACTTCCAGCACCAAATCAGCCCCAAAAGCCAAGAGCCACCGGCACTTCCAGCTTTGCCCAGTTTCCATCCACATCCCAGGGCGTGGGATTTAGGCCGTGCTAACAAATGGTCTCGTGGTGGCAGCAGCACAGAGCCCTCGTTTACCTTTAAAAGACCTTAAAACCAGCCCCGAGCCAAACCCTTCAGCACTAAAGGCTCAGCTGAGCATCACACGGGTTCCTGCTGTGGGCACAGAGAACATTCTGGTGCTCCCGGGACAGAGGGTTCTGAAATCTGTACAAAATTCCGTTTATAAGCCTCTCCATTAATAACTAATTAATTTCTAAGGTGGAAACCCAAGGATTAGGGAAGCAGAAGGTGGAATTTCATTGGTGCTGAAGAGAACTGAACCTTTCCAAGGCTGGAAGAAAGACAGAAACAGAGAAGTTGATATAGGAAAAGGAGTTAGTTCACCTTTATTTCATTTCTCCATAATCCCAAACTTGACAGACGTAGAAAAATATCCTTGAGTCTGGTAGACAAATTTACCAAGCTAAATAGCCCTTTTCTCTGACCATCTGGGCCACTCTAAATACATGTGTACAAGCATCACTTCAGGTTTTTTTTTTTCTTCAATAAAAGGTTTTTCTAAACTATAAACAATAAACTACAGAGGAAAAACTTGCCCTACCCAAAGCATGCAGATGAAAGGCTCCTCCAAAACTTGGGCAAAAAAAGAAAGCAAACCAACCTTGAGATGCTTTTGGAGGAGACAACAGATCAGAGAAAAATAATTAACTCAAGAGAAGTCAAAGCAAACTCTGTAAAGTATCTGTGGATAAGTTAAAGTATCTATGGCACAACTTTTCACCAAAAAAAAAATTAAAATTAAGGCGAAGACCAACGTTTTATATAAAAATAGCTGAGCAGGCTTCTAAAGCAGGAAATCAGCATTTCTCATGATGACTCTGTTCATACAAGATTATAAATACCCTTTATATACAGAGGAACCCAAACCCATACAAACATCTGGACCCTTTCCCTAGGCAGCCACTGCTCAAACACGCCCAGAGCTGTGTCCTGGACCATAGTGGAGGTACTTCAGTTGAAGGTTTGTAGTAGTTTCTTTGCTACACATACTGATACAAATAATAAAAATGCAATATAAATAGTGATTTTCACAGAGAAACTCAGGAACACACTCAGGTTACAAAGCTTAAAGAATTGGCCCAGAAAGAAATGATAAAAGAATTAAAATTATTAATTCTCTTAAGGAAAACAGCCAACTTCTACAATAATATTTAAACTTTCAGAGTTTTTTTTTTTTAAATCAAACTGACACCTATAGTGAAAATGAAGGAAGAATTATCATGGCAGAAGATTCATTATCTCTCCATAAATACAGCAGTTTATTTGCCAAGATCACTTAGAAATATCATTATTATGGGCATTTTCATAAATTTCCAAGCCTAAAAGTTACTGATTTTGAAGGAGATAAACAATAAACCACATTTTGATGGATGGATTTGACTAATTTTCAGACCTATAAAAATAAGAGCAACTCAAATATCTTTTAGAAGACTGACATTAATATTTCAAGTTAGAATACCTTTGTAGCTGTTAATGTGATCAGTGTATCTGTGCACATTCTAAATCTGCATCAGTGTGTTCACATCCACTCTGCAGCTCCAGAAATAACCACAGAAAGGAGAACATTCCCATTGGAGAAGACAATTCCCCCCAGCACAACTCAGTGGATTTGCCAGTGACTTTTTGAGCTGCAATTCACACAATCTGCAGAAAAAGCAGAACCTTTTGTCTTTCACCATGTAGAAATTTTTTTAGTTTACTGAAATTTTCTTGCCTAAACCCCAGGCCCTTCATTTCTGCCTCATTCCCTCCCACCCCTTGTCCATCCTCCCAAACTTCCCCCTGTATTTCAGGGACAGAAATGGGAAGGGGAAAGATGAAACTTGACCACAAACATGGTCTAAATCTACATTTCAGCTCAGCTTGCCACTGATTCATTTTCACTGAACACTTCACTTCTGCTCATCTTTTCTCCCTTGTATCCCACCTTGTTTCCTTGTCCAGAGATTGTGTTTAAGACAAAACAAGAAAAACAGCACTAAAATAAATAATGTGAATGTCTCACACTCAACTAAAACCAAGCACAGAACTGAAGGATGCATGTTGGAAATAATTTATTGCCTAGAAAAGGTTAAAAAAAGCTTAAGTTCACATTTTCTGTGTGGGTTAAAAGGTGGTGTCACGTTTCAGAGGTAGTGTGTGTAAAATGTAATACAGATTGGAAAAGAATTATTGACTTCCTTCAGTAACACAGGAAAATGTTCCCAGGACCACTGCCCTGAACTGTTTTCCTTACAGGAACATTCTTCAGCACCTCTTTTGTCCAAGAGGATTTGCTCATTTGTTGAAAAAGAACCACCACAAGCCCAAGGTTCTGCCCTGTCTGTGTCTGTTGTCTTCTGACCAAAGCAGCTGCTGATTTTAAAAGTAAGAAATATTCAGACTAAACCTTATTCTGCCATGGAAAACACTGCTTTTGTAGCACTGCTTGGCCTTTATTTTTGCTCATAACTGAGGGATTCTTCCTGGTTCAGGTATCCTGTGCTATTCCCTTCATAGTATTGTCCTTCCTGACACCCCCAGGATCCTGAGGACAGTTGGCAGTGCAGGAGCTGGTTTGTAATGTCAGGAATGCAGTGGTGCAAAAGATCCCAAGTGGGGGAGTGGATCCATTTGCAGCAGGAATTCCCTTCTGCTGTCAGGATGCCCCTGATCCTGTGGATTTGTTCATGGAGCACACACAGCTGTCTCCATGTGGAGAATGGACTTGATAAAGCTGCTCCCCAGTTCAGGGTGAAGACAGAACCAGTACATTCCTTCTGTCACTCTGCTGCTGCAAAGCCCAAGATCTGCTTCTTATCTCAGACTTTTTATTGCCTTAATGAAAAGAAATACTTGGAAAGATTAAAGTGCAGGGGTGCCTTGAGGGCTGAGCACTGCAGAGACCTGACACTCATGTCCATCTGCTCAGGTCCCTTCAACCTGCCCCAAATTCACCTGTTATTCACCAGTTCTGTCAGACCCACAGATGTGACAGAACATCACCTGCAGGGAAAGGGAAGGAGGCAGAGACAGGGAACAGGTTTTGGAGCAGGAGGGAATCTCAGCATCCCCCAGGAGAGCCCATCTTGCCTCTGCTTCAAGTGTCTGTTCTGAGCTACCTGGTCCCACCTGGCCTTCTTCAGAAGGTCATCACTGATGTTCCCAGGGATGCACTAGGAATAAACAACTGGGAAGTCACTGTTCATGGAGAGGGAAATGAGAGACTTCACAGGATGGTAAAACATCCATTTGTAGCCACAGGGAGGTGATAAAACCATCCAGATGTGGCCTTTCTGCTGGAGGGGTTATTCAAATTAGTCAAGTCATTAAAAAGAAAGGGGAGTGATTTCTGTCACCCTAAAAAGCCCAGTATTGGCTTTATTTTTTATGGAAGGTCTATGAGATGAAGAACTAGGCCTTGTTATCAGTCTGTGAACAGGGGAAACACCCAGACCCCAAACCCTGCCACCCCCAGAGCCACCTCCACTGCTTTCCAACATTCCAAATACCAACAATGGCAATTGAAACTTCAATGTAATTAAAAAGTTGGAAACAGGCACTGATATTGAAATGGCCCAGCCCAGGACCTGCACAGTTATTTTCCTCCCCAGCATTTTCTTATTCAGGGATGGAATTTATCCTCTTTTCCCCTGAATATCCTGTAACGTTGGGCAGTGTCTCAGGCTGTGGAAGCACCACTGACTTGCAGGGGTTTATGGTGTTTTCCTACAGGAGAAAGGAGCAAAGAACATTCCCCCAGGGATTGGGTGGCTGTTGCCTGCAGCTCCTTTCAGCTGCACATCCAAGAGGATTCCAGCTCCCTGGAGCCAAGGGATTGACATAATTGCCTGTATCTACCAGCAGCTCATTCAAAATTCATTCCTCCCATTTGTCTGGATATGAAACAGAAACGAGAGAGCAAACTGTGAATCATCTCACAGGAAGGTGGATGACTTAACTGACCACGAACCTGAACTCCCAGGAAGAGTATCCTGCCTTCTGCCATGGGGATTTAAGTGGAAAAGCAGGAAAACAGGGTCCAAGGACTGGCAAATCACAGTATTGGAACACAGAAAACAAGAGGTTTCCTTGTCAGTGGCAATGATTTCCTGTCTAGAGAGAACAGCAACAGAAACCATTGTCAGCCTGGGATAGAAAACTCTTTATAACTGAGCTTTTCAGAGCAAGCAGAATTACAGCTGAGCTCCGTCTCCATGTGAGGGACAGCACTGGGATCTCTGCTCACAGACCTTCACTTTAGACTGGGGTCACTTCCCCAGGGATGTGAAATCCTGCTCCTCCTGGGGGTAAGGATGCAGGGCTGTGTCTGCCAGCCAGGATGGGACATTCCAGCCCACAGACCCGGCCCTTCCCTCTCCCCTGGGATTCCACTCCCAGTTTTGATGCCTCCTCACACACAGGCCCAGCAGTTTGGAATTCTGATGGACAGAGTCTGTTGGGAACTAACTGGATCATACAGTGGTCAGGACTGGGAAACCTGGTTTTTAAAACCCCTTTTCAAAGTGCCCTTCCTCTTTGTGCAGCTGGTATTTAACAGTATTGCTAAAAGCTCCTCGTGCCCAAGGACAAGAGAGACAGAAAACACCTCAAAGAGCAAAGCTCACTCCTGATACTGAACAAAAAGTATCTGTACAAATGATTAGGGAGGAAGAGATCACACTGAGAAAACCCTAAAATCTGAGCTAATCCCAGTATTAGGGAAAAAAGTGGTATTTCCCCAACACTCTGGATTTTCTGAGCTGCACCTTGGACCTCCCACTGAAAGGAAGGGGATTAATTCCTGCACGGGATGAATAAGGATTCCCCAGAGTCAATTCTAATTTGGCATCAAATGGAAAGATCAGGGTTTTTACCAGACTGTGAGAAAAATATTTGCTGAGGGATACTGAGATTCCAATCAGAGCATCAATGACATGGACAGGCACCTCCAGCATCACCCAGAATCATCCTGGAGGAAAAGATCCCTCCTAAATCCATCTGGATGTGTCTGCACATCCATTCCAGAGGAGGGAAGGCATTCCATGCCAATGGCTCTGGGAAAGAAGGAATTCAGTTCAGCCCCTGCCTGCAATTGAGTTCACAGTTTAGAATTGGCACTTGCCAAAAAACTTTGTCAGACAGAGCTGCTTCCAACCAGGTCACAGAAAACCTGCAGAACTCAGTTCCAAACACTGGAAAACCTCTCAGGATGCAATGGCAGCTGTGGAATTCTGCCTGGCTTGGCAAAATGGAGCAAAATTTGTGGAAAAATATATAACCAGTACTTCAAATAATAAGCAGAACTTCAGCATTCAGGCTGAAATAAAAACTGGGACTACAATCATAAACCCTGAAGAGTGTAAACATCCAATCCCACTGCTACTGTACCAGCCCTGCAGGTATGAGGGGTCCCATTTCCATCTCATTTCTCCCAACACTTATCACTTCTTCTTCACATTAATAATTTATTGATAATAATTCAATTTTCTCAGTTAGTCTTTCAAGGTTTTTTCAGCTATTTTGGTCAGAAAATGGAAGATTTGACAATCTCAAGTCAGAGAAGGAAAAAAACCAAACCACTTTAGTTTAATTTCAGGTTTTCCAACGGGTTCAAGCACAACTTGAAGCCTGTTATTCTATTTGGCTCCCCAATTTTTAGTCCACCTACCTGAGTAAAAATGGGGAAAAATATAATAAACAGGCCTGGTGAGCACATGAGGCTGAAGGATTTTTTTCCACTTTTGGATCCCTGCTCAAAGAGACTTTGCTACAGAGCCAGAGTTATTCTGGAGAGTCAGGAATTACCCCAACCAAGGCCAAACTGCTACAAGTGAAACCTTCCCTCACCCAGTTCTTTCTTTCATTTAACCAAACCCAACATTCCAAACCTCTTGCCAGTGCAAACTGCAGCTGGGAAGTGCCCCAGCCATCCCTCAGGACAGGCTCCTTCACCTTGGGCTTGCTTTTGTGGGCTGAGGAACGCTGGAGAGCAAAATGCCCTTCTCCTGAAAACCTGCACGTCCCCAGGGGTCCCTGGTGGGTGAGTTCAAAAAAATAAATCACAAACTGTCTGAGGCATTTTTCTCTGACAGAGAGGACAAGCTGAATGAGGTATCATCAGGCTCTGGGGATGTGTGGTTGAAATCCATTTCTTCAAGTTCAGGAGGTAAATCTGAAAGCAGTGCCTGGAAGGGAAGAACCACAACAATACAGTATATTAGGGGTAGGTTTTGTGTCAAAATTCAAATGGCTTTTTAACAGAGAGTGAAAAACTTCATTGAGCTTCTGAGTCATAATTTGAGCTCTGGAATAAACCCAAGGGACTGACACAACATAGAGTGAGAAACACTTTCTGGTATTAATGACAAACATCTTCAGATACGAATGACAAACTTCTGATATTAATGACAAACATCTTCTGACATGAATGACAAGCTTCTGATATTAATGACAAACTTGTGATATGAATGACAAACACCTTCAGATATTAAACCCACCCCAGGGCTCACCTGCTGCTGTTCTTTATCATCTGATTTAATAGCCAGGATCAGACTCCGAGTGAACGTCTGCAGTTCAAAGTATTTCTGTTTGTGACTCTCCAGCTGACTCTCAATGAATCTGACTTCTTCATTCTGGGGGGGAATGACAGGGAGTTAAGGAAATGAGCATGGAATCCTGGAGTTGTTTGGGTTGGAAAAACCCCCCAGGCCACCACAGGAGGTGTCCCCAGGTGCCACATCCACAGGGATGTTCAGTCCCTGCAGGGGTGGGACTCCAGCCCTGGGCAGAACAAAGCACTGGAATAACAACCACTGCAGCTTTTTAAGGACCCCTAAACACACCTGGCTTAAAACTAAATGTTGTCAGTGAAAATGAAACCCAAAGCCCAGATCTCTCCCCAGAAAGGACCTTGTAAAGGCAAAGGAACTGTGAGAAGAGACAGCAAAGCAATTCCATTATTGCAGCAGGAGGATTGATACAAAAACTGGGCAAAAGAACCTGAAAATTCCTCAAAGCTGCCACAAATGAAAATGCAGCACCTCCAGTGCAGCTGAGTTTGCCAGGGCTCACCAAGGCCCTGAGGGTCCCTCAGGTTACAGAACAGGGACATCCCAGGCTGACAGGAGGGACCTTAAAACTCATCTAATTCCAACCTCCACATAGTTATTTATGGGGCTTGGAATTAGATGTGATCCATTACAAACTAAGGAAATGCCAATAATGTGCATTCTGGGGCTAAAAGGATGTTTTTCTTTTTTCTTTTTTTTTTTGTCCTGCTTACACTTGCTAGACTGGCTGGAATTCAGCTTTAGTTGATATAAAAAATAAGATTATGTGCTGCACTAAAGGTTTGTAACAAAGCCTTTAAAAATGGTTGAGGTTTTGTCACTTTTTTTCCCAGAAAATTCACACTTTTCAGTGAAAACACTGCTCCCCACAGGTACAGGTGATAACAGCTCGGGGAATAAGAGGGGAATATTTGGGCTGTGATTTTTTTAGCCCTGGATTTTGCCCAAACAAGGAAGGATTCAGGTTTAGGTGGAAAACTCCTGGATGAATCTCTGCTGTCAAACAACAAGGGCAGCTCTGCAGGGCACTGTCACAACAGGCCTTTCACTGCAGGGCCAGGTGACATTAAGAAAAGGTCATTCCCTCTCCAGATTCCTCCTCCACTGCCCTTCCCAGGAAAATGCTGCTTGAAGGAGGAATTTTTGTGCTGAAGGGATGAACTGTTGGGTTGTTTTTAGGAGAACAGTCCTGGTTTCCAAGTTTTGGTGTCGAGCTCCATAAACCCCTTTTTGCTGGGACACGTGGCAGGAGCTGCAGTTACAGGAATGCAGCTGCTCTGTAGAAAAGGGGTTTTCCTGCCTCATTCCTGGGCTGAAATGTGGATAATCTGGCTGGAGGTGGGATGAGGGGCCTGAGGGAACACAGGGATAACCACAGAGGAGCTGCCTTTGCTGAATTCCTGATACATCCCTCAGGTCCCTGGGGATTGTCCTGCTGTGCCTGACACAGCCCAATCACTCACCTTATAATCCAGGAGGGAACTCATCTGATCCACTTCAGAATTACTGATCAAATCACTCTCTTCATCATCTATAATTTCTATTTTCTGCAACAGAAGCAAACAGTTCATTCTGGATATCCCAACCAGGGATGGGACAAACAAGGCCCCACATTCCTGGCTGGAGGGAGGAAGGGACCAGGAAACACCAATCCCTGTCCCAGGTACCTGCTGAGGAATTCCAGCCCCCATTAGGTGGCAATGCTGCACCTCAGCCACCAGCCAGGGGAGTCCAAAGGGAGCTGCTGCCCTGCTGACTCTGCTGATGGCACAGGAGGAGCTCCCTGGCTCCAGGTTTGTGCCTTTAAATTCCACTTTCTATCCCCTCACAGCCTGTGCTCTGCTATGGGAGCCTTTAATCCCAGAAATTTATCCCTCTGGAGCAAAGCAGACACCACAGCAAGTCCTGACTTAATTCTTGCCTCAAAAACTGCAGGAGTTCTCCTTTGGCTTCTCTGGCCACAGTGCAAGTGGAATGTCCTGAAGAGCAGAGGATGCTGCTCCAAAGGACAGCTCCAAACCCATAAACATGGACATTTGCACCTAATTCACAAAAATCTGGGGAGCTTTTTAGATTGGATTTCTAAAAATATCTAAAGCAAAGAGTTAAAGCCAAGCTTAATGCTGATTAGAGCTTAGAAATACATCCCAATTATATATCAAGTTTTAAAAAAATTCACTTTTACATTATTTCCCACTTCCAGGTCCTGTTTTTTTTTCCCAACAAAAAATTTAAGAAAATAAAGGGTGATTTCAACAGGACAAAAGACAAAATGCAGAGATTGGGAGATTTTAATTTTGATTCCTAAGTTGGATATCAAACACATAAAGTTGAGAAGAATGGCAATTTTCAACAAGATCTCTGAAGGGTGACTGCCCAGATTTCATTACATTTTTGGAAGGGAAGCAGTGGCAGTGTAAGAGGGCTTTGCTTTTTAACTCTTCTAATTGGTTTGACAGTTGTAAACATATTAAGGTTTTCAGGGTGGTGTTTAATCCCATGGAGGGAAGGGCCCCCAGTGCCACAATCCATGGGGAGTCCCCAAGGTGTTGTTTCAGAGGAGGTTCATTCCCTGCACCAGGCAGCAGGAATTTCCTTCTGATCCCCAAGGAGAAATCCTTCCAGAGGGGTTCCCAGGCTCCCAAGTGTGTGTTGAAAGCACATTTTCAGTGTCTCACAGCCCAGCTGAAGTGACAACACTTCCTGTCCCCAAACCTGCTGCTCCATCAGACCCTCACAACACTGTGACTCAAATATTTTTGTTTTTAGGCTCAGCTTGAGGAAAGAGGCTCTAAATAAATGCCAAACATTCACACTATCTTTCTCAGACATACATTTTAAGATAGTAGGGAAAAGAGCAGATTAGAATTTCAAATAAGAAAACTGCATCTCTTATGCAAATCCAGGGTATTTTAGTCCAATTTATCTGAATTTTTAAAAAGTTTTGTTGCAGTGTTTTCAGAACAAAGTAGCAAGAAACTATTCCTTGGTTTTGTTGCTGTTATTTTACCAGCTGACACAGTGCTGGGGGTCAGGTAGACTGGGGAGCTGAGTCTCCTGGACATCCCTGTCATTTCACATCCTGCATTTCCATGGGAGACCTGTCAGGGATTAGCTGAGGTCACAGCAGGACACTGGGGATAAGAGAGAGCTGGAGCTGCTCAGGGATGTCAGTGGGGGAGGAGGGATCAGGAACAAGAGAAAGGAGAAGTTCTCTCCTCTCCAGAGGGGGAAGGGATTCTCCTGTTGCTTTCCCACTTCAGGTTCTGGGTGTCAGTGGGACACAAATGTTTAATGTTCTGCTGCTGTGGGTTCAGCCCTGTCTGGAGAGTGCAGGGGGAGCTGGAATATCCCCTGATCATCCTGCAGAAGTCCCCCACTTGGGGTCTTCCCTCCCTTCTTCTGACTGGAGAGAGGGCTAAACAAGGGGATACACTGAATTATCTGCTGGGACTCCTCCCTTGTCCCACTGCCCTCAGATGAACCAGCAAGTGAGGAAACAAGAAACCCCTGAAAAATGCCCTGCCCAGGGTATGGGGGTGAAGGGTCCCAGGATGTTCTGGGCTGGAAGGGACATTCCCACCCCCTCTGGCTCACACTGCCAAGGCAGAGCAGCCACTGCTGAGAGCTACAAAATACACTTTTCAGTATTATTCTGGGGTTTTTATTCTGTTTTACTGCACTTGGTACTTTCAGAGCTGTGCCCAGAGCTGGGCTTGGCAGCCCAGAGGAAGAACAGCAGATTGTCAGAGTACAGAAAAAACTGTGGAATTCCATTTCTACTCAATGTTTTAGTATTTTTTTCTACTATGTTTTAGCATTTCCACTATGGTTTTGTATTTTTAGAAGAGTTTTAGTGCTCTCAACTAGGAAAGCTTCTTGGCACACTCAAGTTTTCACCTGGTGAGAAACACTGATGGAATTCAGGAGGCAAAGGAAGGTACTCACCACATTATCAGTGGAAACTGGATTGTGGTCATCATCTTTGGGACCAATTTCTTCATTTTGAAGAGCTTCATTTGCCTCTTCTGCAGAAATAAATTAGATTTGTCAGGTTTCATTCTACTTTTTTGCTGCAGGAACAGTAATAATATTTACCACTAAATATGTCACAGCTGCTGAATCCAAAAGCAAAGTCATGGTATCTATCAATGTCTAGTCATAAAAAATGTGTCTTATTAAAAAAGACATCTTGTCACAAATATTTCAGGGCAAAATCATCCCAATTGCTCCCTGAAACAACAGGAAATCTGTGAGTTATTCTCTTGCAATGTCCCAAAACCTTCCTATTTTTACATTCTGGTTGGAATATTCAAAGGTGATGAAGAGTTTCACATTAGAGGTGTGCAGAACTTTTTTAAATTAAATTATTGAGTTAAAAAATCCTGCATTCCCTGGAATTACAGGGTACATCTCCAAATCCACCTGAAATGATAAGGTGCAGATTTGAATCCATCTCCCTCTTGCAGACATTGATTAGTTTTGAACTGATCAAGCAGATTATTTCCCTCCTATATGGCAAATGTTTATTCCTAGGGAATAAAAGCTGCTGGTTTATGTATGAGCACTTGAAAACAGAGCAGATTTTACTCTGTACTTTCAACCACCAGCACAGGATGATTCCATTTGCTTTAATGGCCAATGTAAAAAAAATAATCCCAAGAATGTTAAGTCTGTACATCCCTAAAATGAAGCATGTTTCTCATACTTACTTGAATTCTTAATATCAAAATATAAAATATATATTAAATATTAATACATATTAAAATATAAATGATATAAATATTAAACATAAAGAGGAAGAGAGGGCCTGGGCAGCAATGGGACACTGGAAGGGGGAGGTGGCAGTGCCAGGGTCTGTCACCTCCACACAAGCACAGGGAGAACAGGACTCCCTGGGGATCCCCAGGGCTGCCAAACACACTGGGATATTTCAGCCAGACCATGCAGAGGGAGTTTTCAATAACTTTCCAACCAGTTAAAGATCTCTGAGCTGAGCAATTTGAAATTGTTTCCATTAAATTTATCTGCCACTGGTCACAGCTTCAAAGGACAATCAGAGCTAGGGGCAACACAACTGGGATCAACTGGGACAACTGGAGAGTGGGAGCAGTGAGGGAGCCCTGGGTACCCAGAGGGGTGAAGGGCACTGAGGATGCACCTCAGGGATTCAGGAACATTCCAGAGTTGCAGCCACTCCCTAACCCTGGATCCCCCCTTGGATCCAAGAGCAGCTCCCTGCAGCATTCCCAGCTCCTTAAATATTCATCCTCAGCTCCAGTGGCCTCCACTCCCACAAAGCATGGATTTAATTAACATACAATTAGAAAGGTGAGGTAAAATGAGAGCTTTAATGCTTCATTTTGCATCACAGTACAGCCTGTTTTGTTTTTTTTTATATTTATACCCTACATTTTAAAAGCAGGAACCATCAACACTGTCACTCTAATCAGGTGACTAAAAATTGCTTTTTTCTGTCTTTCAGAGTGGTTTTTGTTGTGGTGGTTTTGGGGTTTTAATAAATTAGGACCAAAAGTTACAGTTCTCCAACATTAAAACAAACCTATCTGTGACTGAACAGCACAGGAGCATTGGGGGAAATATTTTCCAGGGAGTTCAAAACAAGCTGAGCTGCAGCAGTGAAACCTCCTCTTTAAACTGGAGAAATGAATAGAAATAATTGTTGTGGGAGAATAAAGGAATCAAAGTGGGATTCCTGGATGCTGTGGAAATCCTGTCATTTCCTTGCACTTCC
Organism: Serilophus lunatus; assembly: GCA_013399895.1. Lineage (NCBI taxonomy): Eukaryota > Metazoa > Chordata > Aves > Passeriformes > Eurylaimidae > Serilophus > Serilophus lunatus. The sequence continues at coordinate 3,021,644 of VXBA01005117.1, read as the reverse complement.
TTAAGCTTTGACACTAATAATCTCCTCAAAGTCTTCTGGCCTTGTTTTATGAAAGCCTTGCTCAATAAAAGTGCTGTTATTTCTCACTTTAACTACAGAGAGTTCAGACTCTTCCCCTGTCACCGTTTGCTTTCAAGCAGATCTGACTCAAATCAGCTCCTTCCACACCTCAGGCAAATCAAGGACTTGGAGAATCTGCATCTCACTTGCCTTTCAATCACTTGACCCATTTCTTTATCATTTTACTCTCTTTACAGCAGACTATGACAAAGCCATCACAAATCCATTCCCAGCAGCTCTCCATTTTCCTGGTTCTTCCCCTGAAATTGTTCTGACAAAATGACAAGATCAAGCCTGGCATATTGAGCTGCAGCAGGCCCCAGGTCACACTTCCTTTTAGCTTCCAGAGCAAAGGCTTTATTGATCTCTTCTAATCAGAAGCACTGGGAGCAATTAGTGAGCTGGGAATGTGCTGAGAGGCAGCTCATGGACAAGAGGGAAAGGGAGGGATCGATTCCATGAGGTCCTGGGAGGTGGAGGAAAAGGGAATTAAGCCCAAGACACTGGTCCCTGCAGCTCCTGCTGAGGACACAGCCTGTGTGTGCAGCTCTGAGGCTCCTGGGGGGGTTTCTCAGCAGAGCCCAGGACAGCAGAGCTCAGGGCAGCTTTAGGTCAAGCCCAAGTGTGAGCTGAGGTTTCCTGTGAGAGTGGCCAGCCCTGCTCAGCTCACAGTGACCAGGCCCTTGTGCCCTCAGGATCTCAGGAATCATGGAATCAAAGATGGGCTGAGCTGGAAGGACATTAAAGCCCATCCAGTCCCATGGGCAGGGACACCTCCCACTATCCCAGGTTGTTCCAACCCCACCCAACCTGGCCTTGGGCACTTCCAGGGATGGGGTGTCACATGGAACAGACATTCCAGCTGCCTGTGCAGACCTGGCCAGTTTGCAGAGAGCAGTTTTTAAACCTGGCTCCCCAGGGAAGGGGGATTTCTCCACCTGTGCTGTCTGCCCAGCTCCCAACTGCCCCAGCAAAATGTGAACTGTCATTTAATTTGAGGTGCATCTGGCAGAAACAGAGCTCTGAGGATAAAAGGTTCCTGCAATATTTGTGAGAACAAACCCAACACAGAGAGGTAGAAGAAAGAGACCAAACAGTACCTTCAGCAAGCCGAGGTGGAGCCCTTTGTGACTGTGAGAGACTCTCTCAGGCGTTTTTGAATGTGAACAACAGAATCCAAAGCATGCACACTGCACAAAATTAAAAATATAGGCACAGTAGTAACTGCATTTCAAATACCTTGTGAGCTTCCTTCAGATAAGCAGATTGATACTTCATCATTCCTATCATTATCATCCCCCACTTCAGTGGCAGTTTCCTCTCCTGGATTAAGTGCTGATTTAGAAACAAATTCAGATTGATCAGAGAAATCAGCAGGACCTCCTCTAGGGGGTGGGACCTCAATCCCCATTAAACGATATTTCCGTCTTCGATTCCCAATCCAAGTCTTGTAAGAGAAATAAACATGAATGAGATCAGAGACTATAACAAAGCAATAGGCCCACAACCAAGTGACAACAGCACATCTGGACTCCAGGAGTGAGAGTGCAGCCAGCCCTGCAGGGCAGCTGGTATCCCCCTGGGTCTGACCCTCGGGAGGCTCCTGGCTCCAGCTTCAGTCCTCCAAGACAAAGGGGAAGGGAAGGTGCACAGCCAAAGGAAAAGAAGCAACAGTCACAAGTGGCAGCAAGGGAAGCTCTGACTGGAATTGAGAAAAAAAGGGAAAGTGGTGTTTTACAGTGAGGCACAGGGACAGTCTGACCACAGGAACCTTGGCACCTCCAGCCCTGGAGTAACTCAGCATTTCACTGGACAACATCCTGAGAAACCTGACCTGGCTCCCCAGTCAGTCCTGCTCTAAATACAGAGCAGGACTAGGTGACCTTGTAAGGCCTCTGCCCACTTAAATTATTCAACAAATCTAACATCAGATCTTTGATCCAGGTTCTCCCCCTCTGCAAGGTCCACAAGAGGACTAAAGCACCCAATGCCCCGAGGTCCCACCTGCTCTAGGCTTTCCTACAGGATCTGGCCAAGGTGACAGATCTGCATCGCTCCACTTGGAGGGCAGAACATTAAGTTCAGGGCAGCATTTCCTTCAGTCCCCTGTGGTTGGAAGACAAGGCTTTCAGAAGCACTGCCTGCAGTAAGGGCCAGAGGAGCACCCTGGGAACAGGCCCAGGACCCAGGAAACCCTGTCATGGTGGGATGGGAATGGATGCTGTGAGTTCATTTTACATCCATAAAACTGAGTTTCAAAGGAGGAAAAGGAAAAAAAAAAAAGCCTTTCCAAATTCTCCCAGTGGATCTGTACAACTGTTCTTTAATTTGGCTTCTTTGATAAAAAAATCTACACTAAAAATTATTTAAGACTCAGACCAGAGTTTAGCATGATTTACTAAGAATTGTCTGCAACTCTTCATCTCTTAACTCTCCCTTCTCTTGCATTATCAGGCTTTTGACTTCTCATCCAACTTCAGCTCTGCTCAACAGCCCTTGTCCCCCAGATGTTTTGTTCCATCCAAGGCACTTCTCCACTGGCATCCCCAAATCCCTCCCAGAGCCAGGAATCTTTGCCATCTGCTAACTTCCAGCCTTCTTGGCCTTCTCCTCCCCCCCAGCCCACAGTAACTGGGAGCAGCAGGACACTGGGACCATCCTCCTGGAGTTTGGCCACAGGAATTGTCCCCAGGCACAGCTGGGGACTGTGGTGATGTTGTAACCCATTTCTGAATTGTGCTGGAATCCCTGGATTGCTGAAAACCAACCACCTCTAGAAAACATGGGCAGCTCCTGTTTGTGAAAAACACGACCAGAGCATGGCAAAAGGCACATCCTTTCCAGAAGGTCTCTCTTCCAACTGAGTTTTCCAAGACATTAAAAGGTTACAGGATTTTTTCTTTAAAGACACACCAAACATCACTGGGGCCGTATTTCAGAAACACCTTCCCTGCTCCTCTCCCCCATCACACTTTAACTGTGTTTCTGATACACAGAATCAAAAAGTTTTTGCTCACAATACCTTATCAAAGAGAAAAATAAAGAAATATTAACAGCAGTCCCAACTGCTAAAGGCAGTTTCATGCTGTGCCAGCCTTGCAAAAAAATATCTTTTAAAGCTGCATCTTTAACTACCTCAGGGATGACATGCTGAACACTATTTTTGGCAAATCATTTTTGTTGGGTGATATTTGCTTTCCCATCTTGCTGGTTTTCCTCTTTGAAGGAAGCACAACAGGTATGCAAGGAGCTATCCAGATTATTTTGTATATTATATACAGTTTGGGGAAAAAAAATTAAAGAAAAAACCCCACATGAGCAGCCCTTTGAGATCTGTATCTCTTTTTTCCAAGCAGTGTATTGCCATTCTTTAAATTTTCCCATAGTCCTATGATGACAATAAATAGTCCTAACAAGTATAACATTTAAAATTGAATCCACTTCTCTTTTAGTAAAAAAATTCACAACAAATTGAGGCACTTGGGAAAGGTAGAGCTTGTTTTTTTCTACACCTTTCAGAGCAGGAATTCTTTCACTGAACATATTGGATGTGTCACAGAAGATGAACATGTTTTTACAGTGTCTCAAATGAAATGGGGAAGGAAAGGAATAAGGTTCCACATCCTGTGTGTTCCATTGAACAGGGAAATCTGGAGCAGCACAATGGTGAGTGCAGGAGCAGCCTGGGAGAGGAGGGAGTGCCTTCACCATGTGGTAGTGCTTAGGAGTAGCTTTGATCTCTGATATTCAAAACTTTTCTACTAATTTAAAAAATATAAAATTGTCATGGAGTTGTCTTATATTCCTCCTGTACTTCTGAGGAGTTTGGGAGCTGACATCCCTCCTCAAACATCTCATGTCTCAAGGCTAGTCTGCTGTTTTTCTATGAATTAATAAAAATATGTAAATAAGAAAAAAACCAATGTAATCAGCAATAATTATAATAAAAAATACTTTAAGTTTAATGAAGTTTTGGCCACAGTTCATGTATGTAAATTTGTTGTGGGAGTGATTTGATGTATATATTTGTATTTGGGGTTCTAAAGATACCCAGCACTATTTTTATATGGTGCATTCATTTTTTTACCTCGCAATTCTCGGTACAATTCCCAAGTCTGCCATTGAGAGGAACCAGAGGCAGAGGTGGGGCAGATACTGGTAACAACAAAGAAGAAATCTTTTATTCATTCCTGTAAGTTGTGATCCAGGTGATGCCAGAGCCTCACCTGGTGATCAGAGCCTGCTGCATCTGCCCTGAGGACAAAAGCATTTCAGTGTCATCCCTGTGGGATTCCCAGGGGAACAAACCAAGGGAGCAGGGATGTCCCTGTCCTGTTAATAAGGAATGGCAAGGCCAGGAGATGCTTTCAGTGGGAACAGCTCCACCTTTCACAAAGCAAAGTGAAGAGCTTGTTCTCTACAGAGAAAAGACTGATTCTTTTTCAGCCTCCAAAAGCACAACTTAGTTTTTTAGAATTCACACATGCTCAGGAAAACAAGTCAATAATCAGATCTGTGTTCAACACTCAAAGCAGCTTTGGTGTCACTTTGATGTTCCAACCCAGAGATCTCCACAGCAAGAGAGTTTCCACGAGGGTCCCAAGTTCTGCCCCTGCAGCAATGTCAGGAATTTAAGAGATGGAAAAAGAGGATGAAGACTGAAAGGACTAATCCCAACTGCCAGGCCTGTTATGAAGGCTCTTGTCAGACTGAAAGACAGTCAGACTGTTTGGTGAGGATGGAATGAGGGACTGAGACCCCCCCAGCTGGAGGATGATGCTGCATTTCTGCTCCTTTGGGACACAGTGGCAACAAGTGGTGCTGCAGCAAACTTCCCAACCTCTGGGAGAGATGATGGGAATGGGGCTAAGTCCACCCCAGCTGGGCCTTGTAAAGCAATCCCTCACCAACCACACCTACATGGACAAGTCTTGTCAAATATTTCTTCCCTGTTTTGGAGCATTTTCTTTCAGATAATTTTGCCTGAATGAGAAATATTTCCCCTGTATCCTTAGAAAAGCCTTTCTTTGGTATCTTAATATAAATTGCACCTTTCACTCTTTAGGATCTCCCTAAAGAATGAAAGACTTTTATTTAAAATCTTACTCTAGAGGATGTCAAACAGCTCATTGTGCTGCTTCTGATCAATAAGACTCTTACCTGAGGGCTTTTGCTATATATAGACTGCAGAAAGAGCAGGAGAGCACTTCCCAAACCTGGTCATTCATTATGTAATAACATGAAATCTATTTCAAGCTTCCTCATGAAATTTTTAAAGCCTTTCATCTGTCCTATTTTTGCTCCTGCCACAAGAGAAGGGGAGACTCTGGAGTTCTTACCCGCACTATTTCACAGTCAACATTTAATTCTGCAGCCACAGCTTCAATTTTCTCTCTGCAGACTGAGCCCAGGCTGGTCATGCCATTGTCCCAGTATTTCTTGAGGGTGGCCAGGTCTCTGTCACTAAATTGTGTGCGGTCCTGTAACTGGGAGATAAAAAAAACCACTGTTAGATTGAAAAAAAAAATCTGCTTACCCTGATCATTGACTTCCCAGAGCTCTCTAGCACAGTCAGACACACACGTTGTGCTGTCTCCATGGCTCTTCTCCTCTTTTAACTCTCCCTCAAGAGTTTATTTTTTTAAAGTTTGGGCTTTTTCATGCTCAGGGTTCCCTGGGATTTGCTTTAAAGGCAGTGGCAGTGCTAATGCAGGTTTAAAGCACTTCAGCTTTGTTTCAACTCCACCTGAGTTTTTTGGTAATTTGTTTCATCTCATCCTGTAAGGCCTCACTGAAAGTAACTTTTTTCCCCTTGTGCTGTTTACTCTCTCCACCCAATTTATGCAAATTACTCCTTAAGGCTTTTCAAGTTTCTCACCCTCCCCCCCTCAAAGTCCTTTTATCTTACTGCAAACTACAATACATGCATAATTCAAAGGATTCTGACTTCCTAAAGGGAATACTTTAATGTTTATTTGGGAAGCTCGAGTTTAAATTGGTTCCACTGTTTATCTGCGAGTTCTCAAACTCTTTGTCTACATTTATCAAAATGTCTTGTGGTGGATCACTGATAAAAGGAGTAACACTGGAAAAGGGCTCCTAAACATCCCATCGCTGCTTGAACTGGTGTGGGCAAACAGGGGCTTTCTCTAGTAGAGCTTCCCAGCTTTATCAAAAGCTTTTCACTCGGAATTTTAACTAAAATCTACAGTTTCTTTACACCAACCCATGTCTGTCACCTCTCCTGCTATTCGGAGAACAGAAATGCAACCACAAAGTCTGCACTGGGATCTTGCAGCCCATGTGGCACATTTGTCATTATTTCAGTGCTTGAATTTTGATCATGATTTCAACTGCTGAAATCTGTGTTTGCTCATTCAAAAACTGTTAAAAGTTAGAAAGGAATGGAATAAAAAGAAATTTTGCAGAACTAGGAACATTTGACAATCTTGTACAGTTACCAGTTCCAGCTTTTGTTAATCCTCAAAATATGGCAATCCCTGCAATTTTCTTCTTTCAAAAATGACTATTTCTTAAAATGTTAGAAGCACTTGAATCTCCTTATTGCTGAACACAAACCAGGGGTATCAACTCCCTGTCTCCTTACAATACTCCCAGGTGGGCCAGTAATAAATGTACCAGATATATTCCAGTATAGTCCAGTTTGACATGATGATCTCAGAGGTCTTTTCCAAAAATCATTAACAGCTGCCAGGCACTCAGAGCTTTTCCTGGCTATCATTTCATCCATCCAAGTCCAGAATTAGAGGTGTTTCCATCCCACCCACCCCTGGGGGATGGTACCCTGCACCCAGCAGGGACAGGGCTGGAGCTGCTGTCCTGCTGATGCTCCCAGCCAGCTGCTCCAGGCCATTTCCATCCCCAAGGAATCCACTTGGAAAGTTTCAAGGCTGCTCCAGGCTGAGCCAAATCCCTGGTGGCCGCTCACCCTGAGCTCCCTGCACGCCTGACCTGAGCTGCTCCTGCCAAAAGCCACTTCCAAGGAACAAAAGTGTCCTTATCTCCTGGATCACTGCAGGAACAGCTCCTTTTATAGCTGCTGGCAAAACTGATTGACTGCTGAAAGAGACTGCTGAGTAAAGGGAATACAGACAGTGATCCCAACATCCAAACACAGCAGAAACGAGTCACCCTGGCCTGTCCTGCACTCGGGAATGCTCAGGGTAACCTCCCCTCCTAAAGGACGCTGGGCAGTTCTGAAACAGAAATAAGATTCCCTGTTGGTTCTGCAGAGTTCAGTGACAGCACCTCACAAAAGCTCCCAGCTCCCTGTGACCTGAGCTCAGCAGGAACACAAATCACAGTAGTTCTTCATACAAAGAGCCCCCTGGAACACGCTGTGGAAATTCCCCCTCCCCAGTGGAGGGGTGGAATGGGAGAGCAGGAACTGGGTCTGATTTTACTGCACAGGTAAGGGAGCAACCCCACTCAGGGTTGTCCTCTCCCACCCACTTGCAACAGTCAAATTAGAACAAAACCCAAAGAAGCAGCTGCTGCTGAAGGAAGGGAGCTCAGGTTTCTGCTGCCACGTGATTTTCCAGTTATCCAAGAAATGCTTCTTCCGCTGAAAGAGCCCAGGGAAGAACAAGGAGGAAAGTGATATGCAAGAGGATCCTGTGTTGGACAAAAGACACACAGTGACTGACTATAATTACCAAAGGAAGGGTGCACAGCCTGCCCAGCTTTTACTTAATGCAAAGAGAAAAGCAGCATTCAGCAAAAGCCTCCGGCCTTCGAAAGTTTTACTTTAAAAAGCAATGTTGTATCTTTTCCATTTTAGGGGCACAGATGTTAATTCTGATGATCTACTACAACTGTTTCAATCAAAATCTTACTAGATACATCACTACTCATTGGCTTTCACCTCACAATTGCTGTATGATTTTGCTACAAGACCAGAATTGAGGGGTCAGCCTCAACAATTTAGATCCAAGCAGATGTTTTAAAGTTCAGAGAACTCTCCTGCAGCTACATTCCCAAAAAGGTCTTTTGCAGCCACTTGCTGTAGAAATGGAAAAGGAGAAAAAAAATAGGTTGTTTTTTTACCTCCTTGTCAAAAATAAAGCCCTGACAATAAGTATTTTTGCTTTTTGGTTGCTGTTGCAGCTGCTGCCACCCCAGGCACCTCCTCCTCTGCCACCTTCCAGCAGCACAGGAATCACCCCAACACCCAGCACAGGGCAGAGAGGAAATGGAGAACAGCCAACTCCCAAAACCCCCCAACACACACCCCACCTGAAAGAGTCCAGCAAGCAGGCACAGAACTGAGGGGAAACCCAGAGCACAGAGGATGCTGGAAGGAAGGAAGGAAGGAGGAGTCAGGTTCCCCTCAGGGCAGAGGGAAGCAGCTGATGAGATGCTGAGCTCCATCCACCCAACAAACAGCCTGTTCTTCTCATCCCACTTCAGCTCTTCTAAGCTGAGTCTGTATCTCCTTTTTGCCATTTTTTTACACCAAGATCAGCACTGAGGTACCCACTGGGCAGGGGTGTGTGCACTGCCAACGTGAGCTGCCCTGTGGGGGCTCAGAGACCCCGAGGGATCCTCACTTACTCACCCTGCTCTCCTTTGCTGCACCAACATCCTGGGATCAGTGTCAGCCCTTAAGCTCACCAGATGGAAAGACACTTGAGCATGTCCAAATTTGAGATCCAGATTAACTGCCTTCATGTACCACGCTGTGCCATGTGCCTTAATCAGCAATTTCTTAGGGAAATCACAAACTACCTTCAATTACAGGATCATCCCCTTGACATGGATTATACCCAAGTTTGACTCCTGCATTATAAACTGCTTAAAAATTACATAATGCTTTTACAGAAGTCAGTGACTTTTGTGAGAAAATAAAGGGTAGAATTTCTACACTGAAGACAGAACTATGTTTCCATCAATTTAGTTAATAACCTTCTCAAGCTTAACATCAGCATTGGAACTGAAGGAAGCAACAGGAAAAACTCAAGAGTCCTACAAATATCATAATATTCATAGTTACAGGAAAAAATATCAAAAGATAACATTGAAAAGCTTCATATTTGTGACAATACTTTCTGTAGCTGAAGACAAGGCAGTCATTCAGTTCTTATTTTTACTTCATTAAATCAACTATGAATTCAACCCTCATTTCCTCTCCTCAGATCTCTGGCTCCCTGGTTGAAGGCTTGGCTTTACCCTCAGCAGTGCTGGCTGAATTTTTACATTGACCACTTGCACTGTCCATAGTTTAAAAAGCACAGGAGAAGCTTCTTCCAGCAGACAGCAGAGTTTCAATCCCCCAGGAAAAGCAATCCTGGGGAGCAGCCTGAATCAGCAGTGGTTAAACCCAGCTCATCCCCCGACCTCCCGGTTGCAGTAACAACATCCTTGAAGAGATGACCCAGTTTATTATAGACATTCCTGGCACTAAGCCCAGCCCCTCCCCATACCCACTGTGCAGGCAATATCTGTGGTGTTATAATTGGGATGAATAATTGCCCAGCACTGGAGGGTCCTTATCCTGCCTTTTATTAGAACCTGCTTTTTTGAGGTTTTATGCACAAGCTGAAAATGTCTGGGGCCACATGCACAGAGCTATACACAAATTCACACTATTGACCAAAGACATGCTAAGAAATGAAAGAAGCAGAGGTTTAATAGCCATGTAATAAGTGCTGCATTTATGTTGCAGCTGAGCACTGTGTGCTGTGCTCATTTCAGTTGCAGTGAAATCATATTAAATCAGCATTCACTTCTGATGCTGGGTGATGAAATGGGCTGAGGTAATGGTTATTTTTAGCAAACAAACCTCTCACAACAAATTTTCCGTGCCTTTGATCCCTGTCACTGCTGCTCTGTTGTATTTTGGGAGGAATGGGAAGATCAGAAGCATGCAGAGCATTCAAGGGATGAATAAATCCCAGACTCTTCTGCCTTGCTCACCATCCCCAATGACACCAGCACTCAGCACTCTGACACTCACTGATGTCTGATTTTTTCACAGGATTATCAATTCCTATCTCAAGGTATTATTTCTAGATACTAATAGTTACTTTTGAATCATTCCACTACATTTCCCTTTCCCATCTGCACCAGTTAATATTATTCTTACTTCCATTTATTATTTCCTGATTTCCCATCTGCAAGTTGTGAAGGTCTGCATTGTCCCTTAACACCACCAAGCTATTTCACCTCATTAAAGCTGGGCCAGATGACACATTCCTTCAGCCTGAGGTTTTTGGTTCAGGTTTCACCAGTGCCCAGTGTCAGTGACATCCCAATCCTGCTGCTCTGCCTGGGCTCTGCTGCTCCCACAGCTGCACAAACTTGAGGCACAAAGGAATTTGGAAAGGGGCTGAAGCATCTGAAGGCACCCTGAAACTATGACTGCTGACACACTGACAGATTTCTGCTACAGAGACCTTATGCACCTTTTCCTCCTCACTGGGTGAGCCTGAAGTTTGGCTATTGGAAGCAGGACTGATCAATATTTCACAGCACCCCAGAGTGAGAAGAGCTGTAACTGCTTCAGCACTCAGCCAGAATTCTAGATATTCTCTCAATAGCTGTTTCTAAACCAAACTCAGCTAAAAAGATGAAAAAAGAAGAGGCATCAATGCAATGAACAGTCTGATCACAAACTCACACTGAACTCCAAAGTGTAACTTCCAAACCAACCCTCAATCCACACAATCCTTCTTGAGATTCTGAACTGGTTTGTTAAACAGAGAACATTCAGCCTCAAAGTAAACTGAGTTTTAGATGGTAATTATCATGATTCTTACTTAATCTGTTCATGTCTTCCTCACATTGGAGCAGAAAGTCTGTTTTTTCCATTGCTGCCCAGATGTGACAGCCTTTTAGCCTGCAGGTTCACAATAAGCCAGGCTGGTTTGTGGCACTTAGGTGCAGAATGTCATATAATAAATGATGGGTTTTGTCTGAAGTGATGAGCAGACTGGCTCTGCCTTTGCATTCCCTCAGGGCTGCTGTGGGACAAAGGTGCTGTTCCCAAAAGGAAATGCTATAGATCACATTATCCCCTAACACAGAAATACCTTGAGGTACCTGGTGAAACATTTCACAGGAGGAAACACATTCACCAATATCCCAAATGACACCAAACATGAACAAGGACAGTGTTCACATCCAGCCCTGGGGACCCTCAGGGTGGCTCATGTCTCAAAGAACACCCTGACTATTGCACTCAAGACATTCTCCAACCAACCTGACTAAACCACAGTTTTCTTCCCTCCTGGGAGAGCAGAGGAAAAGAAAAAGAACTTCCCTAGTTCATGTTGGTACAGTTTTAAAACAAAAGGCACAACTGAGGTGCCCTCTGACTCCAGGCAGCTTTAATCCCTGTGGGGGCTTCACTCCAAAGCTGCTCAAAGGTATTTTTTTTCTCCAGCTCACCTCCATTTACTGCAGCAGCCAAGTTTTCCTGAGCCTTTCAGGCCCAGCCAAGGAGGTATTTTCCTTAGCAGTTACATTTCTGCCTCTCCTATACTCCAGCTGTTTATCCCCCATTCCCAGGGATGAGCCACAGAACTGGGGGCAGGTCTCACACTGTCCCAGGGGAGAGCAGCTCCTTCACCTGACCCCAAGGGTGTCTGCTCTTCTCCTCTGGGGCAGGAGGGCTCTGAGGGGGACTCGTTAAAGCCACTATTACAGAATGTATCCCAACGGGCAATGTGCAAAGAGCCATTTAAAACCCAAACTTTAGCAGAGGAACTCTCCACCCAGTTGAGGTTATTTCCCCTCCCCAAATACACCCAGAGACCCCAAGCTGAAGCTCTGGGCAGAACAAACCTCCTCTTTCCCCCCAGAACTTCACAGCTAAGGCACAGCTTCTTACCCAGAGCTCTCACCTGTGTGACAAGTGTTTCCCAGATCATTCCAACACATTTAAACCCAAATAATAAGCATTTCTAAGACCTCAGATGACACAGAGCTGAAACACAGGCATACAAGACTTAAATGTAAGGACAAAAGTAAAGATACTTTCCCCTTTTTAATTCTCTTTAACCAATGTCTCCACTGCTATTTTTGAATCCTTGTTATCCTTCCACCACCCTGTGAAAAACCAAAAATCAATGCATTTGTAAAGGCCAATGCACATGTACCAGGACAGAACTCAGAACTCTGTCATTTCCAAAGGCACTCTCATGAGCGAGAGGGTGATATTTCTGGAGTAATATTCATTAACAAGCAGGATTACATCATCTTCCAGCAGAGAGAAAGAGTTTCTGCAGAACTGCACAGCTTTTATTTCTCTCCTGATGAAGTTGAAGGACGGGGCAAGGAACACAAAACATCAAGGCAAAAGATTAAAAATTCAGAGAATCTAAAGGACAATCTTCCCCATTTTATACAAAACACAGATTAGCCTTTTTCCTGCTTGAATGGCAGTAATTGCCATAATGGCAGTTCTACAACTCCATCCATTCTATTTCTGTTCCCTCACACTCTTTCTCTGGAAAAATTTCACAGTTGATAGTTTTTTTCCCTGAGAAATAGGAGCTTTTCCTCTTTTTTTTTGTCTTCCCCCTGTGTGTACACAGGAGTTTTAGGGTGCCAAGTCCCGGACCTGCCTCCTCAAGGCGGCTGAGTCTGCATTCCAACTGGGAAAGGGAACCCACAAACCTGGAAGCAGAGGCTGTCAAGCCAAACTGCACTAGGGGAGGTTTAGATTGGATATTATGGAAAATGTTTCCATGGAAAGGATTGTAAAGCCCTGGCACAGCTGCCCAGGGCAGTGCTGGAGTTCCCATCCCTGAAGTGTCCAAAGCCCATGTAGATGTGGCCCATGGTCAGTGCTGAACACAGGGGGTGCTGGGCTGACAGCTGGACTCAATGATCTTAAAGGTCTTTAAGATCTTGAACCAACTTCTGGTTAATAAACAGGCACTTCCACACCCCTGAAGGTTTTTAATTTACCATTCCACTCTCCAAAGACAAACCCAGCAGCAGAGAATGTACCTGACAGGTCACACACTTGCCCTGGGTTACCCTGCAATTGGATATTGGCTGTGGAAGGGGTGGCAGGGGGAAAACCTCCCCCTTTCAACAGCGAAATTGTGCTGGAGGACACTCAGCTTGGAAAGGTCATTAAGTGATAGAGGGAAGGTGCCTTCCAGACAAGAGCTACATTTCAAAGAGCCTACTCAAGAGAATTAGCACTCAGGAAAGAAAAAAGATGGGCTGAGCACAACAGGATTTGTATGAAAGCACCAGTTCCTCTGGGAGATGCTGCTATAAAGTGCTCTCTGTATAAACAGAAAGAAGTCACACTACCAAAGTCTGCAGAAGCTGCAAGTGCTACAGCTGAGACCTAGGAAAAGTCTGAGAGAAAACACAATGAATGTGATGGTCCTTGGATTGCTACTCATAGAGGGACCACCACCAAACTCACACCTTCTAGAGACCAACCAGAACCAGAAATAATAAAGACCTGGGCAGAGAAAGCAAGGAAAGGTTCCTCCATTACCCAGACCTCACTGCCAATTACAGATACACATCACCTTTACCTCAACTGCACCTGCAAATAATGTTTGTGTCAAAGTATGAAGGGGAAAACCCCCATACAAATAAAAATGACATTGTCAAAAATGCATTTGTACCAGCTTCTCATTGCTTCGCTAGATGCATTAGATACTTAAATGGAAATGTACTTACTGCTCTTTTTCTGGAACAACCTGTAATCCAAGGCACAGTAAGGTTTCCTGAAATCTGCAGAGGGGAAGGAGGAAACAGAACAGAAAACAAGAGCAGCTTAGGTCACTGTGAGGGCTCAAACTGAGCAGCTTTCACCAGACTTCAGCATTGTGCATTCAATCCTGCTGACAGTGTCTGTAAAACAGCTTCAAATTTAAAAGCAAAGTCAATGTTAAGACTAAAGTATTGTTTTTCTGGGGGAGGGTAAGGTAATACAGTGGCAATTCAGGTGTTTCTGTGCTTTGGGTATCTCAAAACTTGTCTTTCCCACCAGTTCTCACTTTCAGTCTGTCCCCAAACTGGCAGCACAAGCAGCCTGGAGTCAGACCAGGGCCAGTGTCTGACAGAACTGCCCTCACAGCTTTTTCAGTGACATCAGTTCAACTCTCACAAAAAACTGCTCTCGTGCTCATCACTGAGCTGTGCAGTGGCAGATGCCAAGGATTTGAGCACTGCCAGAGAAATGAGGGGTGTCAGGCTGGAGAACGAGGGGTGTGAGGGCACAGCTCAGCTCTCTCAATTCTCATTGTCCCACTCATTCTACAAAGCAGCCTCCCTAAAGCCACCACTAACACTAAATGAATATATATATACCCCCCTATATAACCTACTCTGACATACTGATGGCTTTGGATGCTCTTTTGAAGAGGACACAGCTCAATTAGACAGTTTTTCTAACAAAGTAATTAAAAATACACATATTTGCAACAGGATTTTTGTCTCTTGGGACTGGGGAGAGGAAATCAAAGCTGAATCCCAGCTCAGCCTCAGGACAGCACAAACAGTCTCTCTACTGCAACACACTTAAAGTCAAACTAAGACAAGTAAGAAGGTTGAATAATTTGTTTACTGAAACTGCTCAGGCATTAAAATTGATCACTTAATTAAATTTAGTCTTAAGTTACACTAACATGGATTTGATTAATTGAACCAGTAAGGAAGCTATAACTAATTGCTAATTAGATACCCCACCAATATACGACAGTAATTACTTCATCAAAACACAAATCACACAGTCCTGACTTTGAAGTAGCATCTGCTTGGATGTTCCAACTATTCCAATAATCATTTAATCTATTTTTAAATTCAGGAAGATCTCCCTGAGTTTAAGGATTTTCATTCCTGTGCTGATGGATGAATTAGTTAAACATGGGCAATAAAATGAACGTCAACTGACTACAAGGAAAGGATTCAGCCAGCACTTAGGAGGTCTCTAAGAGACAAGAGGTTCACAGGGTGCTTGCTCACAGCAAGGAGGGAATTAATAACCACCTGCTCCTTTTTTTCAAGGTTTAAAACCCTGGAATTACAGGGGATAGGACAGGAAAAATGGTCTCTCCCTCTGTCCAAGCTGCATTCCCAAATCCAAAGCACAGGGTGTCAAAACAGCCAGGGAGGTCAAACAGGTACTGACGAATTCCTCACTTATCCAAAAATCAGAGGGTTGTTTTAACAGGGAGGAAGTAAAAAAAAAAACAAACCCAAGTTATAGAGGTCTTGTTCTGATCCCTATCACACCACATAGATAAAATGTCACTTACCATGAACTGCTTTAGCTGCTTAAAAACACTCTGTCCCTCACCCCCAAAATTATTACAAATTTCATTTTAAAAAAATGGAAAATTAGGATAAATAACTCTTTCTGATGCCTTTTCAAGAGTGAAATAAAGCACCACAAGCACAGAGCTGGAGGCATCAATCATGGCTTTCACTTCATGGAACTTAACAAGAATGTCCTTGACTTGGTCATGAGCACTTTTACCAGCCCTTCATTGGACAGATCTGCTCATTTACAGCTTTTTTTCTCCTATGAAACTGGGATGTCAAAAGAAAACAGCTTTTCATGAATTTTATAACTCAAGTAACAGCAAACACAGACAGTCTAAGTGAGAGAAGAGAGAAAAGGAAAGAACAGCTTGTCTGATGTCACATGTACTGCACAGAATTTGCTCCACAGTATCTCTGTTCATCAAACCTCAGGTTTACCCAGAAAAGCAGTAATTCAGGTGAAAAGTGGCACTTACTTGGGCTCAAAAGCTTTCTTTCAAATCCTCACGAGATAGGAACAAGTCAGGGAAAAAAAGAAAAGAAAAAATAAAAAGTGCTTCACAAAGTCTTGCTCCTTATCCCAGTGAGCAAAGCATGGGCAAAGCTGGTAGGGGGTTGACATGCTTCATTTTCAGGATAAATTAAAAAGGCAGTAACAGGCAAATGCATGAAGGTAAGACATGCAGAATCACATCCTGTCAGTCCTAAAGGACTCTTATCTCAGTGCCTCTAGGCTATGTCATGCCACGTGGCACAAAAATCCATGAAAAATAGCAATTTGGATGTTCACTGCACAACTATCTCTCCCCTAGTAATAACAAAAAATAAAAAAATGTGTCAAGTGTTGCAGTTTCTTCTGAACATCTTTTAGTTCTTCAATTATCTGCACTTAATTTTCCCCTCAGTATCACTAAAGGGACTTTAGTACAGGATGAGGAATAAAGATATCTAAATTAGATGCTGTGGAAAGGAAGGATATTTGCTCCCTGAGTGTCTCCTATCATGTTAACTCCTCACAGGAGATCCTAATCCCTAACAAACACAGCTCCAGAAGACTGGCACCCGCACAGGGGGGACAGGAATCCCAGCTGGCATCAAAAAGGGTGAGAAACTGCAGAGCACACAAATGTCAGCACGACCCCATGTCCTTGTGCCACCAGTGATGTGTGTGCAGAGGAACAGCACAGGGCAGGACAACCCAGGCTTGAGGAAGCCTCAGCTCACGGGTGTGACCCTCCTGCAGCCAAAATGCAGCTGTGGAATGGATGTTCAATACACAGCTCCCAGGGGCTCAGCTGGACTGGTGAGAGTGGCACCTCCCTGCACCGTGTTTGAGAAGGAATTACCCCCACTGGAAGGTGGCAATGCCTGCAGAACACGAACCCATTGCTCAGTGACTACCAGCTCGGAGAGACAACGTTTACCTCGGTTTTATTTACCTACAATATTTCTCAACGACCTTGGCTTCGAAGTTTGAAGGCCGAGGGATTACCTGGTAATTGTTTTGGTTTTGTGACAGCCTCAGTTGACTCGAAGACGTGAAATGAGGAGCAAAGGTGCTCCTTGCTGGGTTAGCACTGGTGTACACGGTGCTGGCTGCTGAGTGCAGCGAGGTCCGTGCAGGCAGGTGATAATCTCTGCTGTGGAACAGGACATTGTCAGGCCCATCCCTGGCACAGCCCAGCTGGGCCCCCGAGCTGCCCCCGCGGCCCGGCCCCGGCCCGGCTGTGCTTTGGTTGTCCCCCCGGCTGTCGCAGTGTCGGGGGCAGCCGTGCAGCTGTGCTCCCATGGAGGCCAGCTCCTCCTCCCTGGCGTACTCATCCTCCACGTCCCCCGTCTCCATGGCGATGGACAGGCAGCCGCCCTCCAGGGAGGGCCGCTTGTGTGTGGTGCTCCCCGCCAGCACCCGCTGGGGCTGGTCGGTGACGGCCAGGGAGAACACCTCGCGGATCTCCAGGTTCTGGGTGCTGCACGCGGGCTCCCGGGGGTGAGCCCTCTGGGGCCCATGCGAGGCCAGGGCCACGTGCTCCGGTTTGGGCAACCTGTGACACGCCACGGGCTCGGCCTTGCAGGGCCTGTGGCAGATGAGGGGTTTCTGAGGTAACACCAGCTCCGCCGTCTGCACCGAGGAGCCGCCGTAGCTTTTCTTCGTGTGGCTGTAAATGGAGTTGGCAGAGTTGAGCACGCTCGTCTGCCTGGATAGAATGATGGTCTTTTCCCCTACTAAGAGGGAAGCGTTTTTACAGTGTGGGACCTGGCGGCCCAGAGGGATGTGCTGCTGCTGGAACTCCGCGTCACCCTTCCCCGGCAGCCTGGGGATGGAGGTTTTGTGTAGCTCGGCCAGGGATGTGCTGGAGTGTTTGGAGGAGCCCTGGCGGCCCGAGGAGCTGGAGGGGCTGTAAATCCCAGTCACGATCACGTCGTTGTTAGAGGAGCTCCAGGATTGCTGGCTGTGGGATCTGGATATGTTCACCACATTCCTGACTTCTGGAGGGACGGAGGGAGTGGCAGGGGCGGTCCCTGGGGGAGTCCCTCCAGACTCCACAGCGCTCTTGCTGCTCATCTTCCTCCTTTTATTGCCAACCCACGTCTGCAAACAGCAGCAAACACACAAAACAAGGCACTGAATATGCAAGAAAATCAGGCCATTCCGCTTTTCAACAGGTCTGAGGCAAAGTCAAGTGCTCAAGTTGAGACCTAAGACTACAAATATGTAAATCATTTGCTGATTATGCACCAGGCCTCACCTCTGCCATACACAAATAGCCAAAGAATCCATTCCATTTTATTCATTTTTTGCTGTCAAATTTTAAAAAATGCCTAATTTGAGACATGATTCGTTGCATGCAGTTATTAGTGCTAACATTTTTCTTCTTAAAAGCAAATTTAAGTACAGGCATTACAGAAACAGATCTCAAGTTATTTTCCTTTGTTGCATAAACCATATTTAGAGATCAAACTTTTTTTTTTGGTTAAACTTCTGTAAGTCAGCAAACTTCCAAGACAGAAATTATAATTAAATATTTTGCACATTTTGGATCAGAAAAGAGATTTCACCCCTAATTTTTCCAGCTGTATAAACTAAAACCCTCCTCACATTTCCTAATTTTACAAGGAAGAACATATTTTTATGCATTGTAGTTACAATGTCTCCAAAGGTTTACATCAAATCTTGAATAGGACCTTCCTTTTTTTTCCAATACAGTTGAAAATGGGAAAGACTGGATGCAGTTCTATGGGATGAGACTTCAGAAATCCTGATTCTGGGAGAGAACGTATTCACAGTTATGATATTTGAATTACAAGTTGCATTTAGGGAATTCATGTTCCTATTACAATCATATCTGCAAGTGCCAGCTGGAACTCAAGTATCATTTTACTGGATGTTGTGCAAAAGAGAACTAATCACTGACCAAGAGTTTTGTAGGAAAAAAAAGAAAAAAAGGAAAAAAGAGGGATTAGT
Source organism: Serilophus lunatus (assembly GCA_013399895.1). Classification (NCBI taxonomy): domain Eukaryota; kingdom Metazoa; phylum Chordata; class Aves; order Passeriformes; family Eurylaimidae; genus Serilophus; species Serilophus lunatus. Next base: position 3,002,863 of record VXBA01005117.1, on the reverse strand, counting down.
AGAGGCAGGAAGGAGGGGGGTGAAGGAGAGAGAGGTAAGATCTTGCAAAAATAAGACAAATGTGGGATCTGTTTCCTTACACTTCACAAGTTTAAGAGTTGCAAAAATACTTAAGGCAGTAGGGGGATAAAACTAAAGGAAAAAGGCCATGATACTTTATTGCAGGAAGGGAAACTGAGAGGGGAAGGAAATATGGAGAGAGCAGGAGGACTGGAGGGAAAAGAGAGACTGTTTGCCTCCTCCAGGACATTCAAGCTGCATAAAAATAGCAAAGCAGGCCCTGAGTGCAGCCTCAGCATCCAGACTCCTGTTACAAGTGTCTGCCTCTTCCTCAGACCCTGCCTGATTTTCCCAATTCCACCACCCAGAGCTCAGAAAGGAAGTTTGAATGTTTCCAGATTATTTTGAGGGAGGGGAATCCAGGTGAAAATCAGGGAGCAGGAGGGGTTGTAACTGTCAATACACCACTGGGAAACCAATCAAAAAAATAATTAAAATAACTGAACTGGTGTCCCTTCTTCCCCTTCAGCTCCAGGGCTGCAGCAGCTCCTGGGAGCTCCACTGCCCTTGTTATTTTTTCAGCTAATGCTCCATGATTTCTATTTCTGCTCTCGGACAAGAGCCATTTTGTTGTCTAGTGTTTCACAAAGGGATTATTATTTCCCTTCCCATGGAATTCATAGACTCTGGAAGAGCTCCTGTTAGCACTGGGGACATTCTTGTTTTCTAAGAAAAGAATGTCCCCACTGTAAATAACCATGAGGGGCCACAATATTTATGACTGTGCTGTGGAAAACAAGTGTGACAGGGAAAGAAATAGTTCCAGGATTATTCCTCCAAGTACATTGGGTTATAGAAACTTCTTTAGCTTAAGAACAGTTTCTTAGTAACATGCCCTAGCTTTGAGACAATACACTGCACAAAGTCCCTAGAGGGCAAACTAATTTGTAATTTAAGAAACAATAATTTTTCAAATTCCAACAAAAATCACTCCTTATGCAAACCAGGCCCCTGCTAAATACAACCATCATGTGAAGACATTTCAGTGAAAACAAACCACAAACAGGATAAAGATGACTTAAAGCCTGATTTAAGACAAGGGTGAAGTTTGAGGCTCCAGAGCTCTCCAGATTTTATGTAAAGGCCTCAGTACTTACCCTGACCACACTGAAGTCCAGTTTGGTTTCCTGGGCACACTGTAATATGAGCTGGAAGCAGTTTTTACTTTGATTTGTCATTCCATTTTCATAGTAACGTTGTAATATCCTTTGTTGTTCTACAGTAAATACAGAACGCAGATTCATCTGAAAACCAAAGAAAACAGTCTGAAAGTTGGAATAAAAACTGTCGTTCTTGCAGGAGGCACAGGCTCTCATTTCTACCTGTGATAACACCAGGGGTTGACATGTTTTCTCTGGAGTGTTTTCTCAACACTTACTTTCCAAGGAATCCTGTTACAGTCAGCATTAGTGATTCTTTTGTGACAGACTCAAGCTGAGCAGGTGAACTGTATGTTTGCAACAGCACTGACAGCTTTTCATAAAGAAATAAATATTACATGATACTGTTATGTCCATGAGGCTCAAAAACCTCAGGAATTCATGAGGCTCTAGTTTCAAAGAAAAGGTTTCTCCCTTAAAAAAAATGAAAATAAGAAAGGCATTAGGCCGACTAGAGTAACAGCAGATCCAGTACTGGCAGGTTTGTTTCCTCACCTCTAATTAAAAAAAAAGACAAAACCTGGGATAAAATAAAGATGATTGTTTGACATAAGTTTCCACCGTCTCCCAACAAATTCTACACTGATGGCTGGTCCTCCTGCTGTGCCAGCACCAGCACTTCCAGCAGAAAAGTCCCAAAGATAAAGGACTGAGGGACCAATGTGGGGCAAAAAACCCTAAGGAAGGACTTCATGCAGTACAAAGATTCTAGTATCACCATAGACTTCCAGAACAAGGCCTTTATTTGCCCCCCAAAAGACACAGCAAACCCCAGCCAGGAACCACCTGCATCCAACTTTGTGCCTTGGGAAGCAAAAAAGTCACCAAGTTATTTTTAATACATCCCAATAGTGCAGGAAAAGCTAAAGAATAAGAAACCTCACCATCATCCTGCAGGAAAATAAAGGGGTTGAGGGAACCCTTTGCAGCCACCAAGCTTTTTTTGAATATTCTGAATGGAAAAGAGAAGAGTGGTGATATAGCTAATCTTTGCACAAGAACTGCTTTCAATACAGAGCAAATAAAATTATTAAGGGCTCAAAAGCATGAGCAGACACCCAACTGCTTTCATATTATTCCTCAAGATTACTATACTGTATAATGGTAATGGATGTTAGAGTTCAACAGGCATGCATAAAGAAAAAGATTAATATCTAGAATTTGGAGTAAAATGCTTGTAGGACAGAGCTTTGACTTCAGAGTTTACTTTCCTCTCTATGTCAACAGACAATAGAAAAATCCATTTGTAAAAATTACTGTTTCTTTGCAATGAGTTAATACAGAAGATGACTTTTTCCCCTGTTCCCAACTCATCCACCCTCTCAATCCAGTGCACTAAGAAATGCAGCACCACCAGCTCTGCCTTCCCCAGAGGCGTGTTCGGTCACAGCCAGAGCTGGGCAAAGGAGACTCTGAATAATCTGCTGTTTAAAGAAATTCATAGCAAGTAACAGAAGAGACAATTATTAGTCCATTAACAAATCAATGAAGTTCATAATAATCTACTTTATAATGTTGGCACTGCCTTCAGATCCTCCACGTGGATATATGCAGGATGACATGGCCACTTCTAAAGGACAAATAATTGTTAATTTTGTGATTCTTTTCCCTCCTGCGCAATTGGCAGCTTCCACTTCTGTCTGCTCCCCTTTCAGTACCAGTGGTCCTGTTTTGTTCAGTTGAGCTCAGATCCCACAAAAAGAACTCCTCAAAGAGTCATGAACCTTCCCTGTTTCCAGATCCAGCTGAAGTGCGTCCTCCCAGAGCTGCAGCACTTCCACACACAGGCTCATCACATCCTGCTCTTCCAACAGTTCATCAACTGCAATGAAGACTCTTCCAATTGCAAGATAAATTTGGAGAGTCAGACCTGGTGACCTGTGAGGGAAATGTGTGGCAGGTTCCTGACACTGCCTTTAATTATGTGGATTTCTGTGTCCAAGGCCACTTGTGTGTTAAAATACTTTCACTTCTGGGTTTGACAGCTGTAATTTAGATAAAGACAGGGTGGAGCATTTTGATTAAATCACTTGAACTTCAGACAAACCCACGTGCATTGCAGGACAGGCTTTGCCCAGTTAAGCCCCAGAGAGGTCGTGGTCTGGTCTAATGACTCATTTTTTGCAGTGTGTTTTAATCAATTCTAAGCTACACCTGCCAACCAAACAACTGGTAAGGCTCCTTAGTAAACTCCGCTTCAATACAGCTCAGAGGATCTGTGAGAGGCCCCCAGAAAGTGATTTAAATAAATAGATTACAGGACCCTACAGACACAGAGTTATGGCAGCTGAGTCATAACTTGAGTTTACATTCCAACACTTAAACCTTCAAATAAACAGGTGAGAATTTATTAAAGCTTTTTGCATTTTAAATATACTGAATCCTAAACCAACAGGCAGTTCTGCACCTTTTCCCACTGATGTCACAGCAGTGAATAGGATATTTGGCAATATTCTGTCTCTGGCAGGTTAAAAACCCAGGGATATGATGTCACCTGGGAAGGGCAGATGAAATCAGTTTGCTTCCAGCAGCTCTTAAGTGCTTATTTTGAATATCCAAACCAGTTGATTAAAGCAGTTACTGGAAGTTTGGGCGCTCCATCAGAGAATCCCAGAGTCCAAAGCCACCACATTAATCCATGAAAAGCTGCCTCTGCACATCCCAACCCTCACAGGCAACAAGCTCTGCTCACACCTGGGAATTCACCTACATTGAGCACTCCAACATCTGTAAGAACATGATGTTCCTGTCTCTGAGACAAACTAAGACAGGGTATACTCATCAAAGGATTACACTGGCTATTTTGGGGGGAGTACTATCTATTTAGCATCAGTTTTCATAGTTAGAACGAGAGATTAACTCTTACATTAACATGGGAAATAACTTACAAAGTGCTAAAACTGCTGAACATTAAGGCAGTCACATCAGTCCCAAGGAAATCAGCATATCACACACCTCCATCACTATTATTCAAAACAATAACTCAGTAACTGCCAAGGAAATAAACTCTTTTTTCCCAATTTATGCACCTCCAGAGCACTCCAGTCTCCTCAGGATTTCTCACCTTTGTCTTGAACCTCAGACTCCAAGTTAGAAATCCACATGGATTTTTATCATAATTTCATTTTGATCTTGTCTTGCCAAGCTTAGCAAACATGCATGGGAGCTTTTGGGAACCCAGGTGTCCAGGTGGATGGCAACACATTGGCACTGCAAAGAGAGGTTGTTACAGAAAAGAACTCTGTGAAAGTTAATAAACTTCAAGCAAAGTATTATGCAAACAAGTTCCATAAATATAATAGATATTCCATAAATGTAAGTATTTTCACTTCAACGAAAGACAGAGGTGGCAAAGCAGGATTTTTAGGGATTCAACATCTTCCTGCTCTAACAAAACAAAGCAGCCTTGGCCAAGTGTGTTGCAGTCTTGACAGTGCAAAGAACAACGTGTGACCAATAACAAAGCAGGTTCTTCCCAGTCCTCCATCCCTGCTCTGTGTCTGAGGCCAACCAACCAATCCACCTTGGAACTCCTGCCTTTGGGGGTCTGCCATTCCTCCACTGCTGGGAACCCAACAAGAGAGGCATGTTGTTCTTCCTTCCCTTTCTAAACTGAATTCTAATTAAAAAACCTCATCATGCTAAGATCCCTCTGATCCATGTTGTGGTTTAGGAGATGGAAATGGAGCCCAAGTGTTAAATCAGGGACTGGGCCTGTGGCACATCCTGGGCTGGTGAGTGAGAAGGACAAAATGAGAACTCCACAAGGACAATTCCATGGGTACCCTGTGACCCCCCCAGCGGGCGACACTCAGGTTGTTCTTACAGCTGAACTTTTCTAGGTTTCTTGGGCTCTTTGAGCAACTTTTGCACAGTTTGCACCTTCCTCTCCTTCAGGGGAAAGGGTGAGCACAAGTGGAGAGGGGAGAACACGGAGAACCAAAGCAGAGTTTGCTCCCGAGGCAGCTGAACATTTGCTCCATGAACAGGTACAGAGTGTTATCCCACAGGGTTTGCTGCAAATGCCCAGACCTTCCACTCCAGTGACTTCAGCAACAGCCAAAAATCAGGCATCTCTCCAGGGGCACCTGGGGATGCCAGGTCATTTTTTTTTAGCAACTAATGGAAAGAACTTCATGCCAAGGAGCACCATGAAAGAAAGAACAGCTCTGAGGAAATGGGAATAATCATGTAATCAAATAATCCAAGAGTTACTTAGCTGTTCTGGAATGATTTGAAAAATCTGGAGGCGAAAAAATATAAAAAGAAGCAGCATAAGAAGGAAAAAATAGTCTGCCCACAATGTATAGCAGTATAATCTTAAGTGTCCCAAAGTTTCTAAATATTAAGACTGCTGAACCAGTAAACATTTGGAAGGTAAATCTCTACAGAATACTACACTAATAGTAATTAATTTGAAAATAGGAAATAAAAAGTCAACGGTACTACTGTCAAACAGCAAAAAAAAATAGTCTTGGATGTGAAATAATGAATAATTCACTCAGAGTACAAGAGATCACAAAGTAACTAAGTATAAAAATCTTTCTGTATAAAACATAAAACTGTCAGGAATTAATACAGAGTTATAAAGGGGAATAAGCAGTTTCTGAAAGTTTTATTTTTTAACTTCAGCATCATATCAGTATTTATTTCTAAAAAAAAATCATCTTACAAATGAAATCATCTCAAAGCGATCACCTTACTATTGTTACTTTAGTCTGTCCATCCACAACAGGTACAACAAGAAAATCAGCACACTCCTCAGTTTATCTTCTTTTGTTTGATCTCTCCCCAGACCTCCAGTGGTAAAACCCCACAAGTCTTGGTGCCAGCATTAAATCTGAGACAAAACTGGAGCAATGAGAAGAAATCCACTACAGACACAAAGAAACCAGGAGTGACACTGTTCCTCCAGCTTCAGAAACCTCAAATCACCTCATTCCCTCTCCACAGCTGCTAAAAACTCCCCATTTCTTGCACACCCCCAATGAAAACCTCCAACCGTGGAGACACTGAATGCACACCCAGCACCACCAGGGAATAATCTGAATTTGTAGGTTGGTGCCTCATTCCTGCCCAGGCCAAACCAGTTCCAAACCTGCCTTGAGCGCAATGTTCACACCACTACTTTAAAACATCCCCCAATTGCTGCCCTTCCACTAAGTACAGCCTTTGTAGGGTTGTATTAGAGCCCTACCTACAAAATGCAGCCCTTTATTAGGGACTAATTAGACAGCCCTCAGTAACTTAATAACATAATAAGCCACGACCACAAGTGTGGAGTTTGTTCATCCCTACCCCACTTTGGGGATGCAAATGAGGCTCCTGACGGCAGCGGGATTAGCCACGCGTTTGAAATAAAGCAAATGTGTGTTTGGAAGAAAAGGAATATTAAAACACTGTGCTACTTTGAAAACGCGAGCTGCTTCGGGCCTCCAGTTCGGAGGTTATAAAACTGTTTTGGGGTGGTTACGTGTGATTTTACCCTGAGTGTCGGGGGAACAAGGGTTGGGTCGATCCGCACCCGCTGAGGGACCGGGGGCTGAGGCAACCAGTGCCAGGGAGCTCCAGGCTGGACATCAGGAAGAATTACTTCAGGAAAAGAGTGATTAAATATCGGGAGGGGCTGCCCAGGGAGGTGCGGAGCTGCCGTCCCTGGAGGTGTCCAAGGAAGGACCGGACGCGTCCCTCAGGGCTCTGGGCTGGGGGACAAGGAGGAGGCACAGCTTATCCTCAGCGCTCTTTTCGGAACTGTGCTTTTGAGCGATTCTGTTTTTCGTGTGATGCTGCGATTCGGGCGGTTCTGTGATTTCCGGGCGGTTTCGTGAGGCACCGGCACCTGAGGGGGGGG
>VXBA01005117.1:2967433-2995374 GCA_013399895.1 Serilophus lunatus | reverse complement strand
CCAGCACCGCCACCCGCACCGCCACCAGCACCGCCACCGCCGCTAACACCGCCACCAGCACCGCCGCCAGCACCGCCACCGCCGCTAACACCGCCACCAGCACCGCCACCAGCACCGCCACCGCCGCTAACACCGCCACCAGCACCGCCACCACCGCCGCCACCATCGCCGCCGCCGCCACCCCATCGCCTCCACCATCACCGCACCAACATCGCACCGCCACCGCACCACACCGCGCCGGGAGGGCACGGGCAGCACCGGGCACGGACCCAACCGGGAGGGGACGGGCACTGCCCACACGGCACTGCCCACACCACACTGCCCACACCACAGTGCCCACACCATAGTGCCCACACTGCGCTGCCCACACCACAGTGCCCACACCATAGTGCCCACACTGCGCTGCCCACACCACACTGCCCACAGTGCGCTGCCCACACCAGCCTGAACCCCCCGGACTCCCCTCACTTGCCCTCTCCCCTGGGTGAGCCAGGAAGGCGACCCCTGAGTGTCCTGGGACAGAGTCCTCAATCCATATAAACATCTCCAAGATGTGGGTGCCAAAGGGATGGTGCCAAACTTTTTGGTGGTGCCCAGTGACAGGATGAGGAGCAATGGCCATAAACTCAAACACAACGAGTTCCATCTCAACACCAGGGAGAACTTCTTTCCATGAGGGTGGGAGAGCCCTGGACCAGCTGCCCAGGGAGGGTGTGGAGTCTCCTCTCTGGAGACATCCCAACCCCCCCTGGAGACNAGACCCCCATGGAGACATTCCACACGCCCCTGGAGACATCCCAAACCCCCCTGGAGACATCCCAGACCCACCCACCTGGAGACATCCCAAATCCCCCTGGAGACATCCCAGACCCACCTGGATGAATTCCTGTGTCACCTGCTCCAGGTGACCCTGCCTGGGCAGAGGGATGAACTGGATGTTCTCCAGAGGTCCCTTCCAACCCTGGCTATCCTGGGATTGTGGGAATGTCCAGCTCTGTGACCTGGCCGCACAAGGAGAAAGAAACCCCAAAAGCTCCTTGAAGGACCAGGGTTTCAGTTGTGTGAATATTATGGCACTCCAGAAGTAAACTTGCTTTTGGCCAGGATGAACACATCTGGTCTGAGAACAGGGGGTGTCTGAGGAAAGGATCACCGTGTCCTTATGGGGATCCAAGTAGAAGCAGGTGCAGCAGTGCCAGCCCTTCTTTGGGCTCAGTTTCCCTCCAGAAGGAAAACTCATCCACAAATGAACGGGGAGCTGATGCTGCTCAGCCATCCTGATGGATTGTGTGGTACAAATCATGTAAACCCATCATTTATTGGCTCAGAAATGAGTGGGAAGGTCAATACTGCTCAGCCATCCTGATGAATTGTGTGGTAGAAATCATGTAAGATCATCATTTATTGACTCAGCACTGGGAAGTCTGAATCAGATTTGAAACCTCATTGTGTTAATTATAAAGCCCCTGGATATCCCCTTTTCCTATTTCAAAAGGTTTCTGCTGTAAGTCACGATGTTAAAACAGTAAACAAGCAATTAATTTTGTGCAATGCTTTAATCAGAAGTATTGGTAAATATTTCTGCGGGGCAGAAATAAAAGAATTGCTGCTGGTTTTTTTGTGGGCAGTGTCTGTGTTTCTTTTAAAATTACAGTAAGTTATTTACATTGTTTGGAAGTTGTAACAGACTTCTGAACTAGAGGGTGGCAGCCCCAGTTGGATTGGATTAGATCCAGTAGTAAACACCCTGAATTTAGTAACAGGATCTTAGGGATAGTCCATGTATTTAAACCCTAAATCTTCTATTCTGCTGCTTTGTCTCCTAAATATATTCCCTCCCTCTCTGGGCCGTCAACACTTGCCCTGTAAAAATTACACAGAGCAACCACAAAACCTCTACACCACCACTTTAATAGAAAATGTTGCTGTGGGATTGATTAGCTGTGGGATGATTGCTGAGAAACTTGGTACATTTTCTTTTCACATTATCTGGGGTTTGGGAAACAAAACTGGTGAGACAGTCCCTCTAAAATCTTTTGAAAGAGAGACAGTGGAGTTTGATAAAATACAGCTTATTAGACTCCTTTAAAACGTTGAATAGCAGAAGGTAATATTTCAAGGGTTCTGATTTGACTCACAATGGGCTCACAGGTGCTTTTTCTACAGTTCTTATCAAGAAACTCATGGAATTGTTCTGAAAGGAGAAATGAGCTGTGTGTTTAAAATGCCAAAGGAACCAGTGTGCAGTCGTGTGGCCACAAAAAAATGTTTATAGGTCACAGTAACATACTTTACAATATAGAAGAGTCATCTGAATATCCAGGTTAAAAAAGCTGCTGCTGTTTGCAGCAGAGGAGTGACCAGCTCCAGAAAGAACTTTTGTTATTTATTTCCCTCCCTGGTGTTGCCTCTCCATGAGACAAACCTTGAGGAAAAAATTATGGCAGAATGGAATAAACTGAATATTCTTGTTGCCACCAGGTCCACATGTTTCCTCCTTCATTAGTAACAGATGCAAATTAACAGGGGCTGGCAGATTGGTCTGGTGGTTTAAACAGTAGCCTGGGACATAAAAGGAATCCTTACACCAGGGAATTGGCTTCAAAGTGAGACTCTCTGATGGAGCTACTTTGTGTGAGCTCATTAAACTGATTAGCTCAGCTTATTATGAGTTACTTAGCTGGGTTTGGGTTCCTGTCTCTACGTGGCAGGGAAAGCGTGTCTGAGCTCCGTGCGTGGCTTTCCAAGAGCTGGATGTGGGTATTCCCTGCTGGAACAGGGTCAAAAGCACTAATTCATGTTCCAGACTCGGGAACCCAACTGTAAAATCACGTAGCTCTCCTCACCCCCCATCCCAAGACTTTTCCCTTTCCAGCAGTTCATACATTTCAGGAAAGAGAAGTGTCTGCAAGGATTCCCCAGAACTCCCAGAGATGGATCAGGAGCTGGCGTGGGACCCCTGGGAGATGAGACTGAACAGTTTTGCTCACACAATTTAAAACAAATCATCTCTTATTTCCATTTCTTGGCTTTCTGTTGAGTCCATAAAACACTAAGGAAGCCAATGAGACCAACCCAACCCACTTCACAGAACCCTTTCCCAGGACAGCTTTCCTCAGGTCATGATCCTGTGATTTTGGAGGTGCTTTAAAGGACATTTAACCTTTAAAGATGCTTTAAAGGACATGGGTCTAAGCCAGGCCTGGGGGTGACCTGAGAGAGTCAGTGGCCCTTCAAGAAGGGGTGAGAAAACAGGGTGGAAAGGAGCCCAGGAATGTTTCACCTGCAGCTTCTGTATTTTGAGTCCCCAGTCTCAGATGAGTAATTTGCCTATTAAACCACCCCAAGACATAAAATCTTGTAGCTGCAGCCACAAAGGGACCTGAAATGGATCTGTCCCCTTGTCCCCAAAGTGTTGAACTTGTGTTTGGGAAAATCCCAGAATCCCAGGATATGTAGAGTTTGAAGGGACCCACAAGGATCCTCAAGTCCAACTCCTGGCCCTGCACAGGACCATCCCCAGCTCCAATGTTGAAAAGCCTGGAGTTAATCTGGAGCTTGACCATCCTCCCTTTGGGAAATTTTGCCATCATTCATCCTGAATCTTTGACAAACCCTCAGAAGAGATTTATTAAACTTCAAACTCAAGACTGACCAGAGGAAAAACCCAAAGGTCCTTTCATTTTGTTGGAAAACTGTAGTAAAAAATCTTGTGAGCAGCTCCTCAACCAGTTCTGAGGCTTTTTCTCCCCAGTTTCACTACAAGCACATGTCTGGCCACGCCAAAAGCCTTGCTAAAGTCAGGATATGTAACATTTGCATCAGCTGAGTGCCCTCCTTGTAGATAAAATATCCTACTTTTTTCCAGTTCTGTAATACCACATTTGTTTTGCAACAAGACCTTGTAAGTTTAAAGCTTATCACAAACTGCTAACACTCGTTGGAAAATTATCCTATTAAGAAATATGTTTGCAAAGTAATCTTCCATCTTTGAGATAACAATAAAATTGAAACATTGATGGTTTGCTGCCAAATATTTTTCTCTTTATAGTAACCCTGTCGTTTTTATTTCATCTGCATACAGAGGAGTTTGTTTAAATGCAAATGACTTCTTTCATGAAAGAAGACAGCTTTTGTATTAATCACTATTTGTTTAAACAATTCCTTTAAATTAAGTCCTACTTGTGGCAGGACCACATTATTGTTTCCAGGCTGTTTTACTTCCTCCATAATCTTGTTCAATCTCAGCCCAGATAAAAAAGGAATGATGCAACATTAAAGGGAAGATTTTGTAAGAGGAGGGGAAGGTTATAAAGTTTTTCCAATCATTGCAACTACTGATGATATAGTTTTACTGTTGGGCTCCTAATGGAGGCTTCTTCTGAAACAACCCTGACTAGGGAATGCCTTTTATCTCCTGTGAGGTGAGACAGGATCCAAAGCTGGTTCAGATCCAGGGGTAGCCAGTGCCACCAGCCTGTTATCAGGAGGCAGAGCTGCTGCACAGGGGCTCTTAAAGCAGCATTTGGGGCAGAAATAGAATTGCCTCCTTTTTAATGTAAGATAAGAGCTCAGGAACTCAGAGCAAATGTGTTGGACTGTATCAAACCCCTCTTGAGTCCTGGCTGACAGTGGATGTTTTGTGTTGGAGACCAGGAGTAACTCCCCTGCAGAGTGACCCACACATTTGGGGTTCCAGCAGGCAGGGGTTTAGGTGATAGAAATGCTGTATTTGTCATGTTTTAGGGCACCAATGTGGGAATTGGAGTTTCCTCACAGTATCAGTGTATTGCAGACCAGGGAATTTCCAGGTGGGAAACCTTAATTCACGTTGCTCCCCAGTATTCCTCAGTATCAGTAGCTGGCTCTGCCCCTGCCCCATGGGCAGCACCCACTGCTCCTGGCACCCTGAAAGGGTCTGCCACACTGTGCTCTCACACATCTTATTAAAAAAAAGCTTTTTGATATTATAAATAGCTGTTAACAGTCTGTCAATAAAGCTCCACAAGCAGCAGCAGCCTGTCACGTTATGTAGCTGCTGGATTTGCTTGGTGGCCCTAAATCACTGTGTTTGTCTTGGCTGCACTGCTAATGAAAGGGTGCAGTGTCCTACAAGCCATGGAGCTTAAACTCCATTAACTAATCAATTTCTAACTCTGGGAATTAAAAAAAAAAAATAAAAAAAGGAGAGTGGAGCTGTGGTCAACACATCCCACTTTTGCAATTCCACAGGAGCAGGGTTTTCACAGCAAGGAGATGCCAGATATCACTTTGCTTGCTGAGGGAAAAGAGGGTGAGGAAACAGGGTGAGGAATGTCATGGAGAGCTAAAGCAACAAACGACTAATTCTCCATCACAAATGGGAGGGACAGCCCAGGAGCAGAGTGTCTCTGATGCTTTGCAGCAGGAGGAACGTCCTTTGTCCAGTTTCAAAGTGGCTTTGTGCCATCCCAAGCACGGGTTTCTCCCTGAGCTGCTCCCTGGATCTCCAGACACGTGGATGTGGGGCAGGTGTGGCACTGCAGCTTCCAAGGCAGCAGGAGCCCCTTCCCAGGTTAATTAGCTGTGCCCCCCAGCAGGGATTAGGAAAGATTCCAAAGCATCCAAAGCCAGGGAGGGATTCAGGGAAAGCAAACAGCCCAAGTCCATGGCAGAGGCTTTGGCCAAGGATTCCACTTCCCCGGGATCTGAGTCAGCTGCCTCGATAGGCCCCTATAAATCATTTTATTTTAGGTAAACATTTGTAAAAGGACTTTTTGTGAAAAGAGGGTTAAAAAAAAAGGAGTATCTCGCCGGCAGTGTTGGTATCTGAACTCTACAGAAACATTTAGACCTTTCAGACTAAATGTCAAGTTGTTCCTATTGAGTCAAATTCTTGCAAATTTGAGCTAATTAACATAACCACTTTCCAAGTCAAAGCAGCCCCTTATGCTGTGCTTAAGTGCTTCAGTACATGAATACATTCTGATTGCCACAGCCCTCACTTTTCTGTCTGCAGGGAGAAAGGGGGAAGTTATGAGCCCAAAGATTTTTTTACTCCAGGCAAAGGGTTTCTTCATGGCCATAAATGCAGCTTTACTAGGAGCATTTTTAATACAGAGTGATATTATTTTCCTGAACCAACAGAGAAACATGATCCAGCTGAAATGCCTGGGACACAACTGACTGGGAAGGAAAACTCAAATAGTCCTGATTTTTTTTTTTAACCACAAGACTGACCCAACGGGCCCATAAAGGGTGATGACCTGAGTTCCAGAAAGTGGAAATTTAATTCTGTGTTGCTTTCTAATATCAATCTTCTCCCTGTCACAGCCATATGCTGGTTCAAAGCCATGCAAGCTCACCCTGAGTTTGTGTCACGTTCCAGGTGCTGCACTGGCAAAGCAGTGCCTGGAAATTGAGATTAAAATCAAGTTATATTTCAAAGCTATTAACTCAAAACAGCCACAATTGCACAAAGGGGAATGCTTATTTTCAGCATTAAAAATTTATTTGCCTGGGGGACATTTTACTGTCCAAGACATACATTTGTGATAAGTGTAAGAATTTGAAAATGCTCTTTCAACAAACAGGGTCACAGCCTGCAAGCCATGGCTCAAAACTGGAAAGAGAGGAAAAACCTGAGCCATAATTCCTGTTTTTTGATGTCAGTGGTATTTTAGCAGCAAAAGAATTCACTTTTGCCTTCTCCTCTGTATATGAGAATTCCAACCAGGACAATGTCCTGCCAGAAAAGTTCATCAGAGGTGTGTTGGCAAACAGTGTGTGAGGCTCTTTGCAATTAATTAATAAATTCCAAAATTAATCGTGTTTTCTGTCACTTTTCCACAGCTAATTATACATATTTTTGTTTAAGTGTGAAATCATGTAATTTGTAATTCATGGGGAAAAACCTTTCAACAAAGTTTTCAGCCTAGGCTATTTTTAATCCTGACATTTTCTGTGAACAAGTAGAAATAAGAAAACGAATTGTGCTGTGAAAACCCACTAAAACAGTTTTCCCCTGGGAGCTTATAAATATCTGTATATTTGGGCAGAACGTTCAATTAACGTGAGAAATGTTGTGCTGAGTTTTGTGATGATGTACTGTGAGAAAGCAGCAATACAACAAAGCTGGGGAGCTGAACAAAAGGAGCAAGAACTTCCTTAGCAAGATACATGATTGTAGAAATTAGTCATTTATTCCAGAGATGTGGTGCAGGAATGCAGCAAACACGGCACTTCATCAGGAAAATGGGCAGCCAACATCAAACAGAAGTGATGGTGTGAGGGTTAGTTTGGAATGCAAAATTAATGTATAAATAATGGGTGGAGATAATATGAAGGGTTTTACAGATAGATGGATGGAATCAGTATTTTTTCTAACTCTTTCAAATTAATATAAGGCAGCTGCACAGTTACACCCCTTCCCCAAAGAGTCAAGAAGATGTTAAATGGGCAGCTCATGTGATGGCAAGTTATCCTCAGATTAGCCTGGGAGAAATTATGAGGAAGAGGGAGATAACACTGGGATAAATGACTTGGGGTTTTATTTAAATGTTCTGGCTTGAATCAGTCACTAAAATCACGAGGCAGAAGACACAGGGCCTTGTCTGCAGGGGCCATGAAATAAGGATCAAGTTCTTAACAGGTTTCTCACCTGTCTTACCTTTTCACAGCCCTGGCTCACAGTGGTACCACCTGCTGAGGGGATTTGGAGCCAAAAATTGCTGCTGCACTGAACTGAAAAATTAAACAACAGCAGCCCAAACTGCAGGAGAGATTTTCCTTAAGAAAACCTTTGTCCTGCAGCTGGATTGGACTGGATTCAACTGGGAAATTAACAGAAGCTTGAGGAACAAAACTAATAAAACTTGGTGAGATGGGGAATTGCTGGGGGACACGTAGGGTGACTCCAAGGACAAGGCTTGGTCATGGACATCTCTGTGTTCAAAGTCTGGGCTCCTTTCCTTAGGATTGGATGTTTTGATACTTGCAGCCACTATGGAGCATTTCTGATCGTTCTCACAGGCAAAACAAGCCCCAAGAAGAGCTAAAAATGCGCGTTTCTCTCCCTCTGAGGAGACTCAAAAAGAGAAGATGGACTTCTCGTGGAGACCTGGGAAGAGAAGAGCTGCTGCAAGGCTTGGTGGACATGGGTCCTGAGGCAACACACCGTGGGCTGGGTATATCAGGAATTAGAGAGTATTTATAGCATTGCAATAGCTGAAGAACCCTGAGTCAAGGGGGATGAAAAGATATTCCCAAATTTTAATGGCAGGGCTGTGGATGTTCTTTGGTGGCTGAAGAACATCCTGTCCAGACTGTCCTCTCAGAGGGGACAGAAGGATGGTGTGTGGCAGAAGGAAGGAAATGGCACGGGCTGGGAGGAGGAAGGAGGGCAGGAGCTGCAGATGGCTCAGGATTCTGACAGCTCTCTATAAACAAGGCTTCTGGATGGCAGCTCCTTGTTTTGGGGCTGAGCTCGTGCAGTTTGTGACTACAGGGGAGTAAGAGAGAAATGAAAGCTGAGTCTGAAACACAACTACAGAGCTTTCCAGTGCTCAGTAATTAGTTTGTACCTACTTTGGCTTGACCAGAGCATGTCTTGTCACCATCTAACGTGGTTTGAGGTTGTCCAAAAGGAAAACATGATGTTTGTGTCCCAAGCTCTTTGAAAATGAGCCTACCATTGCGTGTAAGAGAGAGCAGAGCTGTGTGGAATGGAAAGAGCAGAGAGTCCTGAGAAATTAATTGTGGGAGGGAAGCTGGATGCTGCTGCAAAGGCTCCTGGTTAAGTGCAAAGGCCATGCTGCTGGGATGCAGAGGAAAACACGACAGGACACATCACCATCATCTTCTGGGTCTCTAAACAGCAAATCAAGTTAATGTGGGGAGACAGGCTGAAGAAAGGGACCTTTTTATTTTGCATCTTCTTTCTTATCAGTGTTTCACTGGTGCCAGTGTGTTACTACAGAAAGGATCAGAAACTTCCAGCTCTGCCTTCAAACACGGTGTCTCCTCATTCCCAGATGTACCAAGGGCAGGAAGGGAGGCTTCAGGTATTAAATTCTCTGAAGTGAGCAGGGCGAAGGCTGCAGGGGATGTTTTGATGTCAGCTGAGTCTGGCAGGCATTCTCAGCCTAGGTGAATTTTCCTTTTCTAGCTCTCAGATTTTTATCTCTCTTTTCCTGCTCACAATATTAAGGCAGCAGAAAGTTTGGCTCCAGTCACACACTGGGAATATCTCTGCAGTCACTGCACAGCCAGTTCTCCAAGCAAATATTGAGTCTAACTAAACATGGAGAATGAAGAGGCTACTGGAGTATAAAGTAGGAGCATAATCTCTGGGGTTTTAGCCAAGGCATTAGAAAGACCTAATAATAGCAGGGCTTTGCAGAGATGCTAAGACAAAGAAAAAACATCTTGAGAATGCCTTGAAGAAAAGCTTTGCCTCTCTCCAGTCCCTTGGTAAGATGAAAGACAAGCTTGGACCAAAAGCCACGTGGAAAAATGAAGATGGCACAGTAATAATAATAATAATAATGGTCATAATTTCAGGAATCTGACTCTCCTTGCCAGCACATCCTGGGTGACCCCATCAGATATCCCTGCAAGGCAAAATGCCTCTTTTAATATTTAAGCCCATGTTCAATTCCTTCTGTAAGGCAGATTTTGCCTGATGATGGAGAAGAAGATAATGATGGAACACTAAAGAATAAAATGCTTTTTCCCAGTGGAATAGTTCTCCCCACCATTGCCTGGACTGCACTCCATGCTGTCCTGAACACTTGAACTTGAGTTGTGCCTCCTCTCCCAGCAGACTGAAGGTCCCTGGATGGCAAAACAAGTGCACTTGCACCATTCCTGGACATCTCCTTCAAACCAGAAACGTTATACAGAACATAAAGACCAGGTTCCCTGAACACTTTCAGGAACATCAAGGGGCAGTTTTGCTTCAAAGCCAACTTTCCAGCCAGCACATAATGGATAACAAGGGAATCTGGTATCAATAGTTTGGAAGTTTTATTACTGTTGTCAGGTTTTCCATTATTACTGTTTTTTTCCCAAAGTTATATGGTTTACCTAATGTAGTGAGAAGCAGATGGTTTATTGTTTATAAGCTGTTATGTGATTCTTGCAGAGGAATTATATGAAACATTTCTTCTGTTTTTGTCAAATAAACATTTTCAATTTATTTGCTAGAAGAAGGGGGAAGGCAAATATAAATCATATTGCATATAAATGAATATGGATATACTGACAGGAAATGAAACATATCACATTAATAAATACTCAAATATTTTGTTTTCTTAAAAGAAGCTGCAGTTAGAAACACTCAAATTTTAAAATTCATGAATGCAAAGATTTTAGGGCCAGGAAGAAGAGTTCTGAAAATGTACTTTCAACCTATAGAACATCTATATAATAAAGGCCTTTGAGCCAAGTGTAACAAACTGGGCGTCACACTGATGGTTTCTGTTAAGCTGGAACATATTTTGGAAAGAGATTGTCCAGTTTTCCCTTCAGGAATTCTCATGTTGACCCTGTGACTGTCAATACTTTAAGCTCTATGTTATGGCAAACTGAATTAAGAGAGTGAATCCATTCTGAGCAGGGAATTGCCTGCCCAGAGCTACAGGATCCCTCTGAAGCTGCATGACTTGCTGCAAGGTATTTTCCTGTTTCTCCTTAGTTTAGTTCCACTCTCCAGTCAACTCTGAATTTAGCAGAACTTTAAAGTTGTTCCCTGGGAATTCTACATAGGAAAATGATGACAAAGGATCTCTCAGCAGTGTCTGCCAAACTGATGATGACAAATTGGAGGGAGAAATTGAGCAGATGAGGTTCCTCTTTTACCAAGCTCATGTTTCCCAGCAGCTCAAAGTTCAGATTTACCCAAATATCTGAAGTTTGTTCAGGGAGGAAGCTGTGCCTGGTTTTGGTGGCACAAATCTCCATATGAAAACACCCTTTTCCTTGGCAAGGAAGCTTATTTCACTGGCACTTCTTCAAGGGACCTGCTTCTTGTGAGTCTGCTTTGAAGCTTGTCCCAGTGATTCACAGATTGGAGCATTCCCTCTTACTTGAGCTTTTTGGGAGCCTGTAAACATGTTGGTGATGTTGGCAAGCAGACTGAAAACAGATGACCTGTTTCCCTTCATATTAAAATATTTCAGTAGTCTCTGCTCAGAAAAGCATTTGTTGTCTGAGTCAAAGAACACAAAGTTCATCTCTGGGAAAAAATTGTGTCAGTTGTAAATTCAAAGAGTCTTCACTGAAGTCAATGGATTTCTATTAGACAAGAACTGTATTCTTAGGGTTAACTTTTTACATGATACCTTTGACATGAACACACTTAAATGGCATTTAAAACTTTGAGTATGGCTGCAAAAAGTGGTCATTTTTTTTCCCAGAGCTATGTAATCTAGAAAATCTCTTTTATATAAATCTCTATCGATGTCAAGGAATTGTAACATGACTAAAGGGCAACTTCTGAAAAAATAGAGGATATTGTGATGAAGGTGATGCAAGATTGGATGAAATCTGCAGTGTCTCTGCCCATGATATATGTGTTTTGTGGCTTAATAGAGGTCTCCAGTCTCAAGAGGTGTCAGAGTAGGAGCTTTTGTGAACACTAAAATATACTAAGAAGAAAGCATCTCAGTGAGGTCAAGACATACTTTTCAGCAGGTGGTTATGATACCATTTCTCTACAGTCCTGAAAAACGGAATATTTCTTGCATTTTTGTAATGTTAGCCCAGATTTTCCAAAGCATTTGTCAGGGGTGTTTTAATACCAAATTAACGTAAAGTATCATAAATTATGACTAATGCACATTAATAAAACAGTTATATCACCTAATGGAGCACGAGAAAAATATAAATTTCTAATGAGGCTCCATGTAAAAACTGGAACATTAATACCTGTGACTGAAGAGCAGAGGCTGCAGTGGGTTCCTGGGGAAGAAATGCTGTGAGTTGTCGCGACAATAAACAGGGGCAGTGAAAAATCAATCAATCAATTAATTAATTAATTAGTGTTGTTACAAAGGAGACTGCTGGGTGCCCAGAGTGCGTCTCGGGGCTCGGTGGAGGCTGAGCACGGGTGTGGTGCCAGTAGATGGCACTCCAGAATGTGGAACACCATCATCTTCATCCCGGGGCTCCGCTGCCGTGGAGCCGTGAGCTCCTCACCTTGGGGTCACTGCCAAGGGTCTTCCAGAGAGGACAACGAGGGCTCAGGAGAAATATCTCCAGCACCAGCTGTGGCATGAGCTGGAGAATCATGGAATTACAGAATGGTGTGAGTTGGAAGGGACCTTAAAGCTCATCTGGTTCAACCCCAGGGACACCTCCCACCAGAGCAGGTTCATCCCAGAGCCATCCAACCTGGCCTTGGACACTTCCAGGGTTGGGGCATCCACAGCTTCTGGACACAACGGTGGAATGTCCACCTGAAGGACTGATGGATCATGGAGCACCTCCTTGTTGACCCTCATTGGGAACTGGGAGTGACCCTACTCACCCTTTCCTTCCAGCTCCTTGAGCTTTGTGAGGACAGTCAAAACCCAGCTTGTAAACCCAGGTTTAAATAAGGTGAAGGTTTGTCATTAAACAGGAAAAGGTGTTGATCCCTATCACAAACTCAGCTGGGGTTTTGTTCCTCCCAGCACACTCTTTATTTCTCTCACACATATTCACCAAAGGCCGTTTTCTTGCCCTTCATCTTTGAAACAAGAGTTTCAAGGGTTAGGAGGCAAAGAAGAGAGTGAGTGGAGGCAGCACCAGGCAGAAGCCAGCTCAGAACAGGACTGAGCAAAATTTAGCTACAATCTGCTTTTTAAAAAAGCTTTTTTTTTTACAAAAAGCAGCTGTATAATATGGGAATGTTACATGATTAAAAAACCTTAATGGCAACCAAGAGTTCAACAGTCATTTCCTTAGAGATTTTGCTTACATTTCCATTAATAGTATAAATTATAGATGGCCTAAGTTATAACATTACACACCACTTTTCGAGGGCATTCATGACTTATTTAATCTGGAACTGCATGCTCGTGGTTTTCCATAATGGACATCAAATGCCATGTCAAGATTTTATTGAACCAACCTGCTCATGAAGGACTTATTTCCCAACATATGGGTCATTTCCTCCTCAAAGAATATGAGAATAATTGCCACCAAATGAAAACTGCAAAAAATATATGATTGTTCTAAGTGTGGGACTGACTGTGTGACCAGATTTGAGCATAATCCTTAATTGGAAAGTTATCACTGGCCATGAAATACCCAAGAACATTTAACTGCCTCCCACAGTGACCATGAAAACACAGAGAATGATGGTTTAATTAGCAATCCCAGAGATACCAGGCAGTGCTCAAAAGCTAAAGCACTACCAGCCTTATTGCTGTGAAGGAGGAGGGACTCAAACATTTCCACCAGTGTGTTCAGCCTCGGGCCTTTGCTGTCAGTGATGATTATGGCCTGAAATTACCAGATTATTTTATATAGGCCTTTGACAACAACGTTGCTTCGTTTGGGGAAAGCTCTGTTCCTTTGCTCTCTTCCTTTGCTCTCTTTCCAACACCTCACTTTGCAGCCTTCAGTCAGAAAGTATTTCTCATTTACATGACCTAGATAGAATAATAGTGAGAAAGATGTTCCTTGATCTTTTTTCTCTTGATTTGCTACATTCAGCCTGGAAGAAAAACACAGTCATGGGAATGCATTGTTGCTTTTATGTCGGCATTAGGAAGCGGTGCTGGAAGATTGGGGGATAGATCTGAGCAGGAGCCTTGCAGTAAACAGACAGCAAAACACATGGAGTAGCTTTAGGGATTACAGAGTTTTGCTTATTTTTTAAAAAAAGTTCCCTGTTTAGTGAATTTTCAAACTTGATTTCACTACAGTGGCCCATGGCTTGACAAGAACTGTGGGTGAGGTGATTTCAACCTGTCAGAACTGAGGACAAAGGTAGTGTGTTCCATGGTTACTCATTCCTGTCACTGCCTCAGTTGACATAATGGACAATCTATATTGAAAAGGGCTCTGGGCTCACTTGAACCGTGGTTAAGGAAATAGTTGAACATCTCTTGACTCCATGTGGCCTCAGCTCTTGCTCAGTTGGAAGCATCCCTTAGTCCTGTGGTCCATCACAGGCTCCTTTTCTGATCTGGAGAATTCCTGTGACATTCTCACGGCTGTGAGGAATAATTCTTTCCTGAAATAACAAAACAAGAAGCAGAGGAAATCCCCAGGTACAGCCCCCCATGGGCTGCCACGATGGCCATGCCATGAGATTGGTTGAAGGACCATTTCTCTGGGGCTGGAATGATTTGAGACAAACCAGGGCCATGTGCAGTGGTCTGTGCAAAGGGAGAATGAGGCTGAATAAATCAGCTCCTCAGGAAGAGGAGAAACAGAGTTACTGTTTTTAACAGCTGTAAATATTTTATTTCAAGAAGTAGAACAAAAAGTGGATGGTTGTCCTGAAGGTTGTGGAATCCCAAAATTGTGACTGGTAATAATAAAGAAAATCACGGGAGATTATCAAATAGCCAAGGTCTTTCAGCTAAATTGTAGATCCTGCCTGAACTAACACTATAGCAGGAACAAAGGAAAATACAAATCATCTTTGTGGGGAGGAGTCTCAGTCAGAGGACATGAAAGATTTAGAAAGTTCTCATACTGAAAATGGAAGTCATGGATCTAAAAAATGGTTGTGGGTGTCTTTTGTCATCCAAGGACAATTGAAATGAGTGGAAGTCTGCCCACTGACACTGATGGGCTTTGAATTCAGGCTCCATCCTCTTTCATAAATATGTTAAAACATATAAAAAAGGTCTGCCCAGTCAAGCCTGGGTAGGAAATGTGAGACCAAAGGGCACTGGCAGCATGTCTGTCAAATGACAGGAATTAGGGAAATACCAAACAATCATGAATTAAATCTTTTTTGTGTGTGTGTGTAAATGTGTCAAAATATCAAGTTCCTAATCGACACAGCTTATCTCAAATTCTTCCATGCTTGGATTAGACTTAAAAAAACCCCCAGAACTTTAAGAAAAAATAGCTCCAAAGCAACTTGTACAGTTTCCAATAGCTAATAGAAATATTTATTCTCAATTCTGGCCCACTATTTCCTGAAAGAAGTATTGTGCTTTTGAAAGCTTTGTCATTCTTATGTCCATTGTAAACAGCTATTTGGAGAGAACTAAAGCTCCTGAAAGTGGTCTCCCAAAACTCAGAGAGGGAGCTGACATGCTGTTCAGCCTTCTTGGAGGAGAATTGATGTGAATCCTTTTGTAAAGGAGATCTGTGCTCTGAGCACTCCAAATGCATCATAGAATACTAATCACACTATTTCCCAAAGCAGAATAAGAGGGGGTAGAGTGCATCACTGAGCTGAGGATGGCGCAGTTCTTTGGAGATATTTTGGGGGGGAGGGGGAAGGGGATGCCTGTCTGCATCCCAAACTGTATAAGGACAGAACCCTGAAAGGGAAGATTTAGATGGAATATTAGGAAGGGATTCCTGGCTGGGAGGGTGGGCAGGCCCTGGCACAGGGTGCCCAGAGAAGCTGTGGCTGCCCCATCCCTGGGAGTGTCCAAGGCCAGGGTGGAGCAGCCTGGGACAGTGGGAAGTGTCCCTGCCCAGGGCAGGGGGTGGGATGGATGAGCTCTGGGGTCCCTTCCAACCCAAACCATTCTTTGAAAAACACTCCATTTGTATTTCATGTTCCCCCATATGACAGAGGACAGGTCTCAGCCCAGTGAGGGAAGCAGACAGGGGAACATTCCCCCCTTCCCCAGATGTGCTGGAGGAACTTGGAGCAGCACAGGAGGAAAAGGGCACAGATGAAAGATCCCTGAGGACAAAGGTAGAACTGCTTTGTTCTGCCTTTTTTTTTTTTTTCTGGAATCTGAGTTTGTCCCCCCTAAGATGACACAGTGAGGCTGCAGATCTCAGGCCATGGATCAGAGTCAGCATGAACCTCCTCGACCACAGGATGCAGAACTTGTGCTGAGAATCACAAATGGGTCCACAAAATGCTGTTTGGCACATCTCATTAAAATGTTTCACCCTCACCTGTCAGGAGGGTAGTAAACTTCAGGGTCAGGAGTATTTAAAACCTTTTTTCCTTCATAACAAAAAGGAGAGATTCACTAGTGGTCCCAGTGCTGAGAGTCAAAATATTTGCTGTACTTGTCTATCTAAAGTGCTGTAGGGGTACAAATTGACTCTTCAGTGCTGTCATTCATTCCCTGCAAAATGAGCAGCTCCTAGGAGGAAATATCTGGCTCTGAATATGGCCAAAACCCAAAGAGTTTTCTTCCAGTAGTTTTTTTCCTTGGGTAAGACTTTTCATCCTGTGTTTGACATTCTGAATTACATGATTATACAGTACAAGACTCCAGCAACATCTTGCATTGTAAAGATGGAGCTGCTCAGCATTTTGCCAGATGCCAGGCGATATTCTGATGTTTCTATCTCCACTTTGAGCTGAGTGACAGTCAGCATATTCACAATGAAGCCAAGACAATCTGCTATCAAGTTACAGTAGTGACATTTTCCCTGATGAAGATCCCAGAGCTCGTTGGAATAAAGCTCCTTAAAAGTCGGTGGCTGGAGCAGCTCCAGCGTGAATTGCCTCGGTGTAATATGATGTTGTGTTTGTGGCGGTGCAATAAGTGGCTGTGTGGAAGAGGCTTTGGGAAGGGATTCTGTACGTACTGCACCATTTCCTGGCTCGGAGCTCGGGGTGTTGCAGGCTGTGTGCAGTGGGGGAGGTGCCAGAGCTGATCAAGCAGTGTAATTTTATACATTACTGAATCAGTGCGGGAGAAACCTGGAGGGACAAAGCATCATCTTCTCTTTGAACTGCTCTGTAAAACCCGACAGCTCTCTCAGCCCAGCCATGCTCTGAGACATTTTTTTCTCTCCTTTTCTCCCTGATTTTGGTGTGAATGATAAAGTGATCTGATGATGGCTCTCGTTATGGAACCTATTAGCAAGTGGACGCCCAAGCAAGTAGTGGATTGGATGAAAGGTAGGATCATTTATTGCCGTGTATTGTCTGTACTTTGCATCCTTGCGATTTATGCGCCTGCTGTGGCATTCTTTGTTTCGGGAAGAGTTTATTCAGTTGTGCTAATCCGTGTGCTGCTTTGCTCAGTAGTTGTTAAAGGCAGGGCTGAGGAGAGAGGCTGGTTAAGCTGAGCGGCGTGCGGTGGGAATTGCTGCCGAGAACGGAGCGGGGATCCAGCGCATCTGTCGGGAACTGCGGCCAGAAAGTGTTTGTGTCTCGCAGCTCCATCACTGCCCGGCTCAGTGCGACGCTGTGGTGTTTGGCTGCTCGGAATTTGCCCTGATTAGCTCTGGTTCGCTCCTATCAGGTGATGTGATGCAGTGGCTGTGCAGCGCTTGGCTGTACTTTGGGTACCACCGGGAGCGAGAGGGGCCGGTGGCCGCGCTGAGGAATCCTGCTCCTCTCCTGGCACGTCCTGCTGTGCCCAGCCTGCCCGGGCTGCCGTGTCCCGGGCTGCCAGGGGCACCGTGGGCAGTGCGGGGCTGGCCACGGGCAAACTCGGCCGGAGAACTTGGCAGCAATGATGATTTCCCGGCACATTCGCAGTTTCCCAGCACAGCCGTCAGCTCTGACATGTTTTGCCTGCCAATGCCGGGCTGTGCTGCAAACAGGCTGGGATGGATGGCGGGGGGGAATTGTTCTCTGGGATAAGTGGGTTAGATTCCTCCGGAGTGGGGGAGAATGTATTCCCACAGTGGGATGCATTAGTGTTGTTTTACGCTGCTTCTGATGAGCTGTCTGTCTTGGAGACAAATAATTCCTGCCACGGGGGGACCTCTGTTATATAAGGGGAAGAGGTGCAAATTTGGGGTGTCACTCCTGGAATGATTTCTGTAATGTGACTACTGAACTTATTTTGGAGGGCTGGATTGGATGCCCACTGTAATGTCCTTAAAGCTTTCAAAGTGTTCTCGTTAATAAGGGGATGGTTCTGATCTCATTTTGCTGAGCTCCATCTCCTACTTCCCTGAAATTGGGCTGTTTAGGTGCTCATCAGACACGTTTCCATTATGAGCTAATTATTCTTCTACAAGCACAGAGTGTTGTGAAGCAGAGGGTATCTGGGGGGAATGTAGGTACTTTGTTTCGCCGGTTTTTGGGAACTCGGGGTAATTGGGAGGGCTTAAGCAGGTCATCAGGATGGATCCTGATACCATTAGATACAGGATTGATTCCCAGGCTCCAATGTCATTCATTACGTGTTAGCAAATCTCAAGTACGTGCAGAGCAGCGTTTTGGGATCCACACCTGGATTTTCAGTACATAAAAGAGTTAAAAAGTGGCCAGATCATTCAGCTATTTTAACCCATTACTTGAATTACAATGTAAATTAAATGTCAAAGAGTGTAGAATACTTGTTGCAGAATTTAAACATACTTCCTACTACTTTTTTTATCCTTTTTGGTGCAAAGTGGTTACATCTTGGGTGACGTTAAGCCATGATGGGCAGTGAATGCCCTGGGAAGCAAGAAGGTCGTACAAAGAGCAGGTTTCTAAATGTCTGGAGCTGCCTGGCAGTGGGATTTCTATCCCAGGCTGCAGAGTGCATCCATAGGGATGTCTGGAGTAGCAGCACTGCCAGTGCTGTGCCTCTGGGCTTCAGCATAAATAAAGATAATGCAATGAACAGGCAAGTATTTCAACCGTCGATATTTCTCTTGGTAACACGAGCTGCAGATGCACAAACAGCTCAGCTGCCCATTTTCCCCACACAAGCCCCTTTATCATCCCAGTATTTTACCTTTTCCAGTGCCCACTTCAGCTGCAGCCAAAGAAAGACCTGCCCCACACGAATGGACCAGAATTAGTTTAAAAACTACTTGGGTAAACCTTACTCTGCAAAACTTGCCCCTGTTTGCCTGTATTTCCAAGTGTTCTGTAGCTCAGCTCTGTTGGATACAATCCTTCTGCTCCATCCAGGGGTCAGAGAGGTCCAAGGTCTGCACAGGCACTAATTTTCA
The DNA here is from genome assembly GCA_013399895.1 of Serilophus lunatus. Taxonomy (NCBI): domain Eukaryota; kingdom Metazoa; phylum Chordata; class Aves; order Passeriformes; family Eurylaimidae; genus Serilophus; species Serilophus lunatus. The sequence goes on along the minus strand of VXBA01005117.1, from coordinate 2,976,345 downwards.
GGGATAAAGGAGTTTTTATGTATTTCTTCTATTCTGAAAGGTACAATTCTTCAACAGCAGTAAAGGATAAATTAAAGACATTGTAGAAAAATTACCACTTTATGAATGAGCAATATTATCTTTACTGTCACTAACAACATGTTTAGCAATAATGTAAAAAATATTGCAAGTGTTATATACCTTTTGGGGGGCTTAAAATATATATATTAAGTTCCTTTTATCTGTAAAGATTGTAAATCATATTTCCTGGGGAAATGATACGCTTTTTAAACTTGTGTTTCTCATTATTATTTAAACTATTACAACTTACTTTTAAAATCTGTTAGCAAAGTTTGAAACTAACTAGCAGTGAGTACCAGCAACATCAAATAATTGTAGAGAAGATGGAAGAAAGCCACAAAAATGATGTTAATGGTTTGAGACCTGGGTACCCAGGATGTGTCCTGGTTACAGTGTGAGCTCAGAGCCTGAGCCCCCCCCCAGGAGGAGACACCCTTCTGTTCTTTTCCTTAAGGAAATGTTACTTGCCAGAAAAGTAAAAATTGGTAGGCTTTAAGGAACATTATTATGACAAGTTGGCATCTTGTATTTATCCACAGTTCCTCTCTGGGGAGCTCATTCAACTGGAATTCAATTAGGGAAGTGCATCTGATGGTGTGGACAACCTGAAAAGGCCAAGCAAGCCTTGAGAAATTGATTCCTGAGGCTCTCAGGGGGTCTAGAAGTTAAAAGTCTGGATACTTTTGTGTTAAAGAAATTGTCTTTTACAAAAATATTCTGTAAAGTTTAGCAGTTACTCAGCAGAAGGCACTGTGGTTAAAAGGAAAGGTTTCAAAGGAGCTGAGAACATTAACTGTGAAGGGATTTTTAACAATAGTTTTCAGTCACTATTCTTTTTTTCCTCCAAATGTTCCAAAATTTCACTTCAGAGAAGGAACAAGGATCTCCCCTGTTGTACACCCATTTCTTACATAACTTACATGTTCCCCTGGGGTTGTGCACTAAGGACCCAAAGGGTATTCCAAGAAAAACCTTTGCCTTGCTCAAATTCCATTTTGGCCCTGTTGGAAAACAGATATTACCCATAAAGCTTGGAATTACATTAAGGATCAGAGGAGTTTGTAACTTGGTTGGTTTTCCCTTGGAGTTTAACATATTAATGTGATAAGGAAATGACAAACAACCCTTCAATATGTACCTCTGGAATTCTTTACCTGGAGACTTTGGTTTCTTGTTGGCCCAGGAACTCACTGGGAAACACTTTGCAGATGTTCAGTGACACTCCAAAACCAAAGTTTAACATGTGGAAGGGAGTCCTGTCCAGAGTTTGGGACACAGAGGGGAGGAATGGTGTGTTCCTGAATTAATAAAAGCTTGTCAGCTCATGTCTCCATTGTAGGCAGGATGTGAAGGTATTCTCTGTACTTTTACAACTGAGAGCATTGAAGATGTGCTTCCTCAGGGAAGCAGTTTACAAGTAGGTCATTTAAAATGTGAACTCATTTACAGGGAAGTGGCACCTCTGTTCAAATAAATGCTCACTTTTCAAAGCAGCCCAATGAAATGAAATGGGATATAATGCAATGAAATGCAGCTGTGACTTTCAGAGAGTGAACAGCTGAAAATTAAAATGGGAAACCATCAATTTCTTAAGCACCTGTAAGTAATAATTTCACAAGGAGTCCAGGATTCACAGTCTTGGGAGACTGACAGGTTTCTCTGCCCAAACAGCCTTCAGTGGAGGTTTCTATCATAATGCTGTCCTTTAGAGCCTTCATTTCTCAACTGCAAACCATTTTTTCCCCTTTAAATCTACAATTTCTTCACTCTCAACAGGAGATGCAGACGTGAAAAAAATAAAAAAATTAATTCAGTTGGTAAACTGATTAACTGTGCTGCACTGATCCTGTGCAGAATAATTATATGTTTAGCTGAAGGGTTTTCCTTAGCATGTAATTCCCTGATTTCAGGCTGGCTCATAAAAGGGAAAGGGAGGGAGGGGGGAGCAGGGGAGCTGATGACGTGAGTGCACTTGTTAACATTCCCAACACGCAGGGCTCCGGCAAACCCCTCTCAGCCCTCGTTTGCTTTTCATTGGATCACTACCTGCTCTGGAGCAATGTGGCACAACCAGGGAGTCTCCTCTATTTGCAGGACATAATACTTGTCAGACCTCAGAATGTACTGGAAACACAGCTAAATACCAGGAGCTGCTGCAAAAGCAGCCGTGGAGGTGCTGAGCTGGATGGGACCTCCCTGATCCCCCTCCGTGACCTCAGGATCCCAGAATGCAGGAACACAATTTCACAAGATGCAATGTGAAACTGGAGTAGATAACCCGAGGTCATACCTTGTTTAGGAAAATGTAGGTTTTAGAACATCTTTTTTTCTTCTGAAGCCGAATAGGTTTGGAAGAGAACTGAGCCACAAAAACAGGCACCCTCCGAATTGGTGTTGGATTTCCAAGTAAAGGTTTCATCGTTTTCCTTCTGCTCTCACCAATTTTGCAGCTGAAACAAACAATTTACTGTTGTGGCTCCCCTTGGATTCCTGTGTTCCACTGGCACCACATTTCCAGTTGTCACTAAGAAGTCACTGAAGCAGAACTGGCTGCAATTCCTCTCCAATTGCTCTCACAAGTTTTGGACTTCTACACTTTTTTTGTGATTATTTTAGTGGACAACTGTTGAGTGTTGTGAACTATTTGCTGACTACTTTGCAGTACAAGTGGTTAAGGTCAGATTTTAAGGAACAGGTTCCCAGTATTCAGTCCAGTTAAGTGTTGGGCAGGTTTTGTAGGAGGCTTTAAATGCAACTAAGAAGAGCTCCAGTGTCCTCCTGGAAGAGTTTCTGTACCCAGCCTCTCCACAGCAGAGGGGCCTAATGTCTTCTCCAGGCTTCTACCAACCCAGACAAGGTTTGGGGATGATTTCTTGCATTGAAACGGCCCTTGTTTGTGAAACATGAAACAGTCCCAAAGAGATTATAGCTCTTTCTTCCTCCTGGATATTTCATGGCTTATATCTCCCAGAGTTCTTGTGGGAGATGTCCAAAGCTCCAATTTTTAGTGCTGTATTTTATAAGGAGCAAACAGCACAGCCTCCTAAGAGCAGAGCTGCAGAGTGTTTGTCAGAGTTGCAGCCCCAGGAGCAAACACAGACCTGTTCCACTTGTCCTAACACTTTACACAGGCCCATTCCTTCCAGTCTGAGAGGTTCAGATATCAGACAGAGCTCAGAAAACTGGCAGGGGGACTGAGAGCCAGTGCCCTGAAGGCTGTGGCTATGATCCCTTTTAATTCAGCCTGTGCACCACTGGCAGCCTGGACACACAACTGAACCCTTTGCTGAGCCCATGACTCCGATTTGTGCCTTCCCAGGAGCTGTCCTGCCATGGGGGGGGCATGGCAAGCTGGCCCACACTGTGAGGATTGTACAGACACCTCCCCAGGTCTGTCTGGGACACTCCAGGGAGATTATCTGGCCGAGGTATTTCTGCATTCCCACCATTCCCTCATTTTTATTAACATCCTGTCGAGGACCAATTAGAAACTGGTCTATATATCTTCCAAGAACTGCCTGGATTAGTCTTATCTCCATAAAAGATTTCAGCAAAATTTAGCAATTTAATGGTCTGTATTTAGTATCAGGGTATTTAGGAATATATTCTGAAATCTCCCTCTAAAGCAGATACATTCAGCCCTTTTGAAGAAATGTAATTCTGCTCACAAAGTCAGAGCTGAATGAAAGCCTCTCAAGTCACATTCATCAAGTGTAATTAATCTGCCAGGTCATTATGTAAAGAAATCTATTTTATTGTCTTGCAGCTTAATATCAGCAGCCAGACACAAGTGCCATGCACTGCTGTGCCTTGTAACCTTTACTCTGTGTTAAAACACATTGTCCAAATCCCCCAACTTTCTGCCAGTTGTGCCCATTGCAGGGAGGACAGAGTGGCAATGCCAAGTCAGAAGGGATCAGCCTTCTGCAGCTCTGTTATTTCACAGTGTTTCATGTTATGAAGCAAAATTCAGAGTGAACTGGATCCTGTGGATGACACTTTCAGTCCACATTAAATGAGGTGCTGCTTGTCAAGAAACTGCAGAGACTGGATCCTGCTGAGCAGTAAGATACTTTCATGGTTTCCTCCCAGAGTTTCTTGCCCTACTAATCCCAGTTTCTAATTTTTAACTTGCTTTGGCAGGAGTGACACCACCTCGTGTACCATAACACTGAGAACTCTGTGTGTAACACTTTGAGCAGTTTATAAAATGTGGATTTCCTATAAAAAGAGCAGGATTTCTCTTATAGGATTTCTGGCTGCCTAAGGAGGAAAGCAGTTTGAGAAACATTCAGCTTTGCAGGAAAACCCATCATGAAAGGCATTTCAGTGCATGCTGCAAAAACACTGTCTGGGTGGGAGGGAGAGTGTCAGGCAAAGTTCTGATCCAGTTCCTGTCCCCAAACCCATGGGAAGCAGCTCCAGGCTCCCTGGGTCTGTCCTCTTCCACATGGACACTGAGCTCGAGTAAAGAAATATTCCTACTGAGGACCTTTCCATACATCTCATCCTGAAGGGTTTAATGTCTTGCATTTCTCTTTGCAATGAAGCAAAGAATGCACGAGGCACAGGAAATACTACAAACCTTCAAAAAGTACATTGCAATTTGTCCTTTTGCACAACTGTTTTAACACCTACAAAGTTTTAAAAGCTAAAAATGAGAGAATTTATGCTTTTAGTGCCATTCTTTCTAAGAACAGCTGTCCTGCCATGCTGACAGAAATGTAGCTCTGCTGGTGAATTTAGTGACACTGTTGATATTAAATCAAGTATTTTACTTATTGATCTCCAACAGTATTAAATACTGCTGAGCAATAATATCCTTTCATCCTCTCCACCCAGAATAATCTTGTAGAGATCTTCTAAATGCTACTTTTGTAGTGTAGCTTTTTAGTAAACATGACACTCTCTTCCCTAATGCCATCGTGGGGGTGGCAGGGGCTGGAAAGGGAAGGTTCATGAGTTTTATTACAGGATTGAGAGGGAGGAAAAAATTATGAGGTTGTATTTGTGAAGAGCTCTAGTGAGGAATCAAAATGAAATTATTTCTGATTAACTAACACTCAGACAGCTCCTCGCTGACCTTCTGGAGCAACACACTCGGGAGAATTCAAGGCCAATGCAATGTTTGGGTTTTCATACTCAAATTCTCCACCAACTGCTTTCCAGCAGAGATGGATTGTAAAAAGGCTGGGGTGCATTTTTACTTCTAACGTAGGTGGTATGTTTAAAATAAAAACATAGCAGCCTGTAATTTGATGAAATACATTCAGCTTTGTTCCCTACAAACGTGTGCCTTTTCATTCTAAAAATCACACCAAGCCTAGAAAAACTCAGGAGATCTTAAGGCAGAAATTGTGTTTTCCATAAGTGAACTGAAACTACTACAGCTGTAGAAAGGACCCATGTGGCACCTCTGCTTTTTAGTTTATGTGGAAAACTCTGTCTGAGTTCAAGGAGACAGGCATGGCAGGGAGCCCCTGAATGAAGAGCATCTTTTACCTCCCTCTCCTCCAGCTTCCCCTGCTCCTCTTTTCTCTCTCTCCTCCTGTTTATTCCCATTCCTCTCTAGCAGCATTTTCTTACCTTTTTCATAACAAGATGAAGAATAAGCATCAGACTGTGAAGGGATTCCTTCATTTGACATTAAACCATTTTGGCCTTCTATATCTCAGAGAGGGCCCAGTGATTTGGAAGTGAACTGCATCCAAAATGCAGGAGAAGGTGAAAACCACCTTCCTCAAGAAGCCAGGAACAGCTTCTGGGAGCCCTTAGGTGCAGCTGCAAGAGGTCAAATCTTGCTGTTCCATTGATTCTCCATTGAAATCTCCTGGGAATATCCAGGGGGCTTCTCATTTCTCTTTTATTTCAGTGAAACATTGCTTCCCTGGGGGGTGTGGAGGAGGGAGTTCAGCAGTTCAATATCTATTTATGAAACCTTTACCCATGGAGAGGAACATCTCTTAGAGCAGACAGTGTTATTGATCACTCAGCCCCAACAAAGAGCTCATAATGAAAATGCCCTAAAACAGAACACTGAGAGGAGATTTTAATTGCCCATTGTCAAGAGATTTCAATTGCTCGTTGCCAAACCACACTGAGAATGTTCCTCAGTGATACAAAACACAACTTCGTGGTTTGCAGAGGAAAAAGACATTCAAAGCAGAGAAAAATCACCTTGAAATTTGCATTTGTATCATGCAGTTGGAAGGAACAGGCAGAGTAATGTAAGAGAAGTTCAGAGCTAATAGGGTTTGAATGTCATATAAAAGAAATGGATCCACTTGGGGCAGGAGCTCAGCAATGCTGTTCTTCCAGAAATAATTTTGGGAGAAGGAAGGGAGCTAGTGAATAATCCATTAAAAAATGCAACAAATGATTATCTAAGTAATAAACCACATAAATGATAGTAATAAATAGATGGGAGATTTTCACATAGGAGGTAAAAAGAAAAAGATAAGTTAAAAAAATTGTAATTTTCATAGAAAAATGGAGGAAAACCCTTCTCAAGACTTTCATAAGTGGACTTAAAGTGATTAGGAAATGAAAAAAGATACACTGGGGTGCCATGAGTTATTTCTTGTTTCTCTGATCGTTCTCAGGACAAATTATCAATGGCAGCAGCAGAAATCATCATTTCCATATCAGCAATGAGGCAAAGCTTTAACTAGAGACCAAATTGCTCAAATGATCTTTCAGTGGAAGTCTTTTCATTCAATCTCTGCATCATTCCAGAAGCCACCAGTATCACTTCAAATGTGGAAAGAAGCCCTTCTAGTCCCCATTTACTGTGGGCTGCTCTTGGTGTGTTCCCCCCACTGTTAAATTCCAAATATTTTGTGTATCTAAAAGGAAATTGTGAAGTTATTTTATTCATAAGGTCTCCTCTAAGAGCCCCTCTGCTATCAAAACAACCTGGTTTATTAAAACACTTTATTTCCATTTTCTTTTATGAACAACTTTCCCAATAACAGGACATGTGAGGAATCCTGAGTTCCTTCCACATAACCTTTGCCATTTTATCAATGCCATTGTTTCTCAGAGGGGTTTAAGTATCCCACTGATGTGTTGGATGGATCTCCAGCTTCCAGGCAGAAATTCCAAGTGATCCCAAGCTGCTTGGGTGTTCTGTGTGCTGTCAGACTGCCACGATTCACCCCAGTGCTCTTTGCTTTTCTCTTCCCATCTCATGTCAGACTTGATTTGAGTGGCTGAAATGCTCCTCAAATTATTCTTTCAAATCTCATTAATAGCCCATTTTTGAGGGGAAATGATAGACAATATTTCACTTTTTGCTTGCAGACTGGCAAGGTGTCACATAAAAAGACAAAATTAAAGCTTCCAGGAAACTCTTAAGGGGAGTTAATGCCATCCTGGAACAGTCTCCATTTGTCCTCATAATGAAGTAACAACAACAGGGAAAGAGCAGAAGGAAATAAATTTCATCTGTTATTAACCCTAGTAGGCATCCATGCCTGCCAACATAATTATTATCATTTTATAGCAGTTCAAGAGATACCAGAATAAATTATATGTCTGTTGGACCCTCACTGACTCTTCTGGAGCCAATGGTCTTTTCTCCTCATCTCCCATCCCCAAAACGTGGGGATGAAGCTCCATGACTAAGCATTCCCTAAATGACAACAGAATTGGCATAGTTTGGGGTTGGTGCAGAGAAAAACCACAAATTTCTCAGAAAAAAAAAAACCAAACAAAAAAAACCCCACAAAAAAACCCCAAAACAAAACAGAAAACAAAACAGAAACCCCACATTGTGGATATGTTCAAATATTGGCCAATTTACTCTTAAAAAATGCTTTTTGAAGTAGGAAATGTGATTCTTTGGAGAGTTAAATTGATCAAGTTTACATCCAAGGAGTACAGAGGAGTTTGAAGGTAAGATTATTTCATATTATTGTGGTCTGAAGGTCATTTTACCACTTCCTGTAGTCGAGGTTAGTTGGCAAATAACCTTGATTTGTGTGTCTGGATGACCAGCCATGCTCTGACATAAATTCACATGGTGCCTCACAGTCATTGGAAATGGTATATTTGAAGAAAGCACGTTGTGTTCCTTAAGGTCCATCCCACAATCTCCTTCTCCAGTCTTAGGAAAGGAGCATTATTTGAGATTTTTTACTGAAGAATTAGGAATTCAGTAATGAATGCACTCACAGGGTAACATCCTTCATTCAGAAGTGTCAGCAGATCATGCAGACTGACTGTACTGGGTGAGGTAATAAAACTGATCAAGCAGTTTAATTACTAAATAGTCCCAAGGGACACTTTAGATCACAGTCCAGTCATGCACTGAGATATGCTCTTTTTTTTAATTTAAAATTTATAGTGATCCACCAAGAGTTCTCTTGATAGAGCTGACTGGTAACCAGCACAGAAGCAACATTTATTAAAGCCATGCTCATTTCCAGTGTTCATTACCTTCCCTTTTGCCTCTGTGTAATTTCTCTTTCCCACTCCTGTGTTTTAAGTCATTGGTTTGACTTTAAAAATCAATAAATGCTTATAGATGAGGAGGGTACCAACAGGAGCTGGGAAAAAACCTCTCTGGAAATCTGTTGAAAAAAGCCAAAATGTCGTGGTGTTATAGAGAAATGCATAACAATATTTTTATAAAAAAAGGACAAGGGGGAAGGGCCTTAAGGTGAAGGAGGGCAGGGTTAGATGGGATTTTGGGAAGGAATTCCTGGCTGGGAGGGTGGGCAGGTCCTGGCACAGGGTGCCCAGAGAAGCTGTGGCTGCCCCATCCCTGGGAGTGTCCAAGGGCAGGGTGGGATCCCTGGGACAGTGGGAGGTGGATGGGATGGGATGGGGTGGGATGGGATGGGATGGGA